>PVJN01000890.1:0-165166 GCA_004026805.1 Lasiurus borealis | reverse complement strand
GTTCCTTGTAATGTTGGCTTAGTTTGATGTCAAAAGTACAAAGACAGCGAATTCTCAAGCCTTAACATACCAGAAAGGGATAAACAGCCTTTGAAATAGTTTTCAGAAGCCAGAAGGACACCTCCATAACCTTGCACTACGTACTTGACTTGCATAGCAAACACTGAGTAGAAAGATTTGACTTCTGCTGTTTCAGTTCTCTTGTCCTACAAATAATAGCTCTTGCCATTATTTGTATGAAAAAACTTCCAAAGTGAATCTCACAACATAATCACCTTTTAAAAATGATGGTATGTGCTCTCTATCTTGGGTTTTCCATAGGACCAGACTATCTACCTTTCTTGTTTAAAAAAGAACAAGTTTGGAAATACTTTGTTTTTAGAAGCAACAACAGAGAACGTATAGGTAGCACTCGAATGAACAAAGAGGGATAGGTGTTAGAAAAATTGTTATTTTCATGCCTCATTTTTTGTCAGTTTTATTGAGATATGATTGGCATATTACATTGTGTAAGTTGAAGGGTACAAAACATGATTTTATATATGTACATATTACCAAAGAATTACCACAAGATGTTTAAATAATATCCATCATCTCTCTTAGTTAAAGTTTGTTTTTTCCTAGTGATGAGAAATTTAAGACCTATTCTCTTAGCAACTATCAAATATACAAAACACAGTATCGTTACCTAGATCCATCATGTTGCAAATTATGTCCCCAGAACTGATTACCTTATAACTGCAAATTTGGACCTTTTGACCCCTTCACCAAATAATGCCCCCGCTTTCTTACACTCCACCTCTCTTCTTATGATTTTGCTGCTATATTGAGTCCACATATGTGTGAAATAATGCAGTATTTGTCTTTCTCTGTCTGATTTTTTTTTTTTTACTTGTCATGATGCTCTCAAGATTTGAGTGTCAATAATGCTGCAATGAACATGGGATGCACATATCTCTTCAGGAAATTGATTTTCTTGCTCTTATACCCCAAGTGGACTTGTTGAGTATTATGGTAGTTCTGTGTTGTTGTTTTTTGTTTGTTTGTTTGTTTTTTAAGAGACTTGGATTCAAATTGATGGGGGCTGTGATGAACTAGGGAATGCAGATGAATCCATCCCTCTGTCAACCAGTGGCAACGTGGACCAGTGTTGACGTGACATATTTTTCCTCGTTATTTATTTACCACAGGGCCAATACATGAAGATTCCTATAAGAAAGGGCCTTCCTTCCCCTGGCTGCCGGCACCGCCTTTGCTCTGGCCGGAGCCTCCTTTCCCACGCTGCCCAAAGGCCTGGAGCAGCTGGGGTGGTGTGGAACGTTTTAGTTGTTGCCATGGTGTCCCACCCTGCCTCCAGGCCACTCGGGGCCTGTGTATGCAAATCAATCCGCCATCTTTGTTGGATTAATTTGCATACTCCTGACTGGCTGGTGGGTGTTATGAAGGTATGGTCAGTTAGCATGTTACTCTTTTATCAGGTAGATTTTTTTCACTCAGAGAGACTGGATTTCTGAAATTTTATATGTGATCTGTGAGTTCTTCAATTCTCCAATGGAGGCTCACATTTTAACAGTTTTTCATGGTATGCCATACAAACCCATTCAAGGGCTGAGTCACTACCACGGATTACCAATTCATAATCCCTGGGTTATACATTGAAGAGAGAGAAAGAGGTTCCTTTTTAACCAGAGTTTGGAAAAAAAATCCATCTAAGAATGTACAGTCCCAAGAGTGGACCTTACTGGGAATGATGGCCTTTTGGTGCTTATGATGCTTCAGTGTAGGTTTGCCCATTGGAACCTTATTCCATTCTCATATGGGGTGCTGATAGTGGGGGAGACACAGTTAGGGGTAATATATAGGCACTCTGAACTTCTCAGTTTTGCTGTAATCCTAAAACAGCTGTAAAAATCTATATATATCAAAAGCTAATATGCTAAGTGTCCCTCTGCCCATCCAACTGGTCACTATGTCACACACCAACCACCAGGGGGCAGACGCTCAACGCAGGAGCTGCCAAGCTCCGATGACTAGACAGCAGCAGTTCTCAGGTGATTCGCCCTAAAACCAGAGAGGAGGGAGCCTGACTCCTCAGGGGGCCACATGCTTCCACCTTCAGCTGTGGGTGATATTATTGCTGGAGCTCTGTCGGCCCCGAATCTGGTTCACTCCACACTCGCATCTGTGTTCCACACCCTGTGCGACAGCAACTTTGCAGAGTGCCCTCTTGCACTCCGAGACCCCTTGGCAGATATCAGAGAGCCAGTTTTGGCCTGATCCCCTCAGGCCAGGCTGAGGGACCCCACCTGCCGGAGGGACCCTGCTCACTCTTATAGACCATAGGAGGTTGGCTCCAGGGTGTGTCCGGCCTGTCTCACCTAGTCACACCTGCTGGCCACCTTCTAATTAATTTCCTTTCAATGTACACGAATCCATTTACTGGGTCACGAGTAAAGTCTATGTTTAAAAATCATCAATAAATTAATAACTAATTTAAAAATACAGAATCCCTAATAATTAAATAATAATGAATCCATGTGTGAGATGTCTTTCAGTCTGGAACCATTTCCATATTCTACAAACTAATACTCAAGTAATGAGGTCTCCAAAAGCATTACAAATGAGATAAGGTCAGTCCCAGTCAATAAATTAGTCCAGTATTTGTTTCTTCTTTCCTTCCATCTTTTTTTTTCCCAATTCATCTCTTCCTTAACATGTATTTTGCCATTGTGCTGCATAGCTGTTGAAGGCCTTCTGACATTGCTTTATATGGTAGGTGACAGTTTGCCTTTTATGAAATATTCCCATAAATATAGACCTGTCTAGGATTTACTCCCACCAGTCTAGATCGTTTTCCAAAGAGACATGTTGCTACACCCAAGAAAAACAGACAAGACCTCAAAAATAACTTTTATTTTTTGTTAAAAATAACATATACTCTTATATGATATGTATTAGACTCAGTATACCTCTTGCCATTTTAATAGGAAAATAGAATGATAATTAAAACCTCACTTGGTGAATTTTTTTCCCTTGGGCAATAGGACCAAAATATTTTGAAATATATTTTCTCATGAAGGACTATAAATATGATTTTAAATAAAATCTCCATATTTTAAATTCATCTGAGACTGTTCTAGTTAAAGAAATTAGTCCATCATAGTTCTGCATAATCACTTTCTTACACAATAATTTCTAAGAAATATGATTCCAAATTTTCCGGCATAAATTATTTGTACTCATTTCATTACTTGCTACCTTTGGTAGTTGACATATCTCAATAAATCAGTAGTTATGTAGCTCTAAAATTTCTAATGTCCTGATTGTGTGCACATGATTAATATATTCTGATTTGTCTATAATATTGAAGTGAAATATAAAATACCTTGATCAGATATGTTTTATTAAAATAAGACTAGAAATATTAATAAGGATGGTTAAGGAAATGCATTTGGAAAGCATGCTCACTGACATTTAAGAAGAATGTTTCCTAATATAAACGCAAATAGCAGAGAATTTTAAATGCCTTTTTGTAAAGCGTTATTAATAATCTGAGCTTCAATTTATTTTCACCTCTTGGATTCATGCTTTTCATTGAGAGTACAGAGTTGATTTGAGAAAGCAAGAGTTAATCCAAGCCTAGAGTATACAGGTCTGTCTTATTGTTTTTATTGTTTGTCATGTAAAAACCAAACAACTTGTAAAATCAGGGGAGGATAGGAATCCCTGTATAAAGTTTTACTGGGAGTATTAATTATTACCTGACCAAGTTTGAGGTATAAATTAGAAGCTTTGACTTAACCCTCAAACAATTTCATTTTAGCCACACACTCAAGATTTTTTCCTGGAAATAATGCAGTAAATAATCACAAATACAAGCTTTAGGCTTGTTTTCTAGGTTATTTATCAGAGTGTTATATATGAATGAAATTCTGGTGGGGGGGGGGGGAGATAGTGAACGATGTGGAGATGTTTGACTAAAGTACTGCAATATGAACAATTACATATTAGATAGGAATCAAATTTTGGTTAATATTTAATGATAAGTAAAATATTGATGGACAAATCAGATGAAAATGCAAAGTTATGCTATATATAATTCATCCTATTTTCAATTACATAAAGAAAACCGTACATAAGCATACAGACACACATACATATGCAGAAACATGTATACATCCATATATTGAGGAAATTCTTGAAAATAAATATGCAAAATATTAATAGGATTAAGGTTGTTTTTAACTTAAATGCAAAACAATCCATGTATGAAGTACTCAGTGTAGCCAGTGAATAATTCCACCATGTTTATAATTCCCCATCCTCTCTTTTTCCATAGCTCAATTTAAAATACTTATATTTAGATATTTGTAAAGGATGCATGAAAAATTGCTGACAGTTTTAAAGGCACGTAGTGTACAATCATGCCATTAGCCTAGAAACAGAGGTTAAAGAAACATTGTTAAACATGAACTATAATAAGTCTTATTCGGTGGGGAGTTTTAACTTGAAGGGGAGTTATCCACTGCTTGGATTCAGAGGTCAGGGGAAAATGAAATAGAGCTGGCTTGTCAGAACCAGAAATTAATTGATGGCAGAATTCATAGAGTACTTACTATAAAGAATGTATGAACAGAGGCACAAAGACACTGACCTTGGTGGGAGCCATGATTCTGAGACTAGACTGTACCTTTTGCACTTGCAGCTGTGCCCAGGACCAGAGGCTACCGCGGCTTCTCAGCACATCTGGAGGCACCATTGGCAAGCGCTGGCTTCCCGAGGGGCTATGGAGAAGACATCAGGTAAGGTCAAGTCCAGAAAGCAATGGCTGCTCTGAATTATTTGTAACATAATAAGCATCTGGATATCCACACCTTACCATTTGATACTTTTTCAGCTTGCTTCTTAGTTTCAATTATGTGTGTTGCTTGATCTAAAATAAGGTACATTGTGTATCTGGAAACTGTGGACGTGTGCAACATTTGATCAGAGCATTATTCACAAAATAGAATGGCCAAGAGCAAAGAAAGGCATAGGAACCGTTACGTAAAGGAAGTGGGAAGTCATAGGAGATCCTTTCTGTTTCTTCCGATTCTTCTAACAGCACACAAAAGGAGATTGGGCACAGAAAGTGTGCTGAGAAAAACATTCCCCAAATGGCTTAAAAAAACAACCACCCCCACTACTCTTTATCTCTCAGTCCTTAGCATGATGACTTGATGTTCATGTTGTCACCTCTGCCGTCACTTTTGTCGAGAAACCTTTGGTTGCTTTTGAGAAACTAACTGCCCAGAGGGGGCCAAGTTGTTGCACCAGCAGAAAACCAGTGGGTCAGTTATGAATATGTTCAAAGTCTGATATTGCAGTGCTAGTATGGTACAAAGCACTCTCAACCTGTTCAGAGAAGGCCATGCTTAATATTAAAGGAAAGTTTGATGACAGTGGCTCAGTAAATTGATGATAAAAATTATACCCAGATAAAAAGTACTTCATCCTTCAAAAAATAATAACTGATTGTGTTAGGATTGTCAATAATGAGTAATATTTCTTTCTTTATACAAATTGTCATACAAAGAATTTTCCAAAATAAAGATTGGAATTGTAAAAAAAAAAACAACAACAAAGGTACACTAAAAGAACCAAATGAAAATTCAAATGTTGAAAAACTCAAACTGAAATTAAAAAAGCTCAGTGTTGCTGAGACTGGTTTGGCTAAGTGGATAGAGTGTTGGTCTGTGGACTGAAAGGTCCCAGGTTCGATTCTGCTCAAGGGCATGTATCTTTGTTGTGGGGGGTGCAGGAGGCAGATGATGGATGTCTCTCTCATCAATGTTTCTAGCACTCTATCCCTCTCCCTTCCTCTCTGTAAAAAATCAATAATAAAAAAAAAACACCTCAGTGTAGGGGTTCAGCAGCAGATCTACATGAATAAAAGAGTAAGATGCAAATTGGCCTTACCTTTTCAATGTCCACTACCCAATCACTAGTGAGTATGGGAATTAACCCAACAGGTGCCTAGCGGCTGAGAGCAGCATGGGATGCTTGCGTTGTCACCATGGCGACGACACAGGCATTCTGCACTGTCCCAGCCACTCTGGGCCTGAGGCGGGTTAGAGTGAAAAGGCAGCTCCAGCATGAGCAAAGGCAGTGCCAACAACCAGGGGAAGGAAGGCCCATTCTTGCATGAATCTTCATGCATCAGGCCTCTAGTTTGAAAATAAGAGATTAAATATAAGAGACCCACAATCATGCAACACAATCGTTGCAAGACAGAGAAAATCTTGAAAGCAACAGCAGCAAAACCATTCACTATGTGCAGCAAAGCACACTAAGAACAGCAGCTGACTTCCCAGAAGAGATGTTGGGCTTCTTTTAGGTCTCATATCAATAAGCAGGGGTATAGATCGCGTGATCTTTATTTAGGATAGATATCACTTATCTGGACTCCAGTCAATATATAAAAAAAAGCCTCACTTAAGCTCTGGAACTAGTCTGTATATATAAAAAGCCTAATCAACCGTTCAACTGTTCGACCGGTAGCTATGATGTGCACTGGCTACCAGGGGGCAGGTGCTCAATGCTCAAGTGTAGAAACACGGAACAGAAGAATCTCAGAGGGAAGAGGAGAGTAAGGGGGGGGAGAGATTAACTGAAAATCTTATGTGCATACTAGAGGCCTGCTGCACAGATTCATGCAATGTGGGGTCCCTCAGTCTGGCCTGTGGGGATCAGGCCAAAACCGGCAGTCTGACATCCCCTGAGGGGTCCTGGATTGCAAGAGGGAACTGGGATTATGAATCCACGAACCAGGCCTCTAGTATTATATAAATCTATATAAGAAGAGTGGCTTGCCAGGTCTGCATATGAACCAAAACTTGAGAAGATAAATAGGCAGAGAGTGGAGTGAGAACACCAAAGTTGGTAATCTGGAGAAGATAATATGCATAGTGTGGCTTGAAATGTAACCAGTGAGGAGATACAGGGGTGGAGGAGACATGTTCCAGGGATTGGAGTAGATGCATAAGAAAGAAGATCATCTAAAAGCTTAGGAAATAACAGAAATGGCCCATGATTGGATACTTCTTCCCAAAGCACATGCACGGAGAAGCTAACTCATGTCAGCGTTCCAAGTTGGAGTGGTGGCAATGTCCTAAGCCTTTACTAATATAAGTAAAGGGAGTCTCCCCCCCAAAACAGGAGAACCAGCAGCGTGTGGAGAAGAGGGAAAAGGGGGGAAAATAAGTTTTTTAAGAAACCGGGATAGGCTTCAGTGTTACTAAGTATTAGAGAAAAGCTAAAAGAAAGCAAAGTGCTAAGAATTTTAAATGGGAAGTTTTGAAAGAATAATGAGCAAATGTAGAACCAAGATTAGATAGAAGCCTAACTCCAAAAATTGGGGAAAACCTAAACTAGATTTGAAGTAAAACCTGCTGGAGAAGATTTTGTTTGTAAGTACTTCTCTGAGTCATGTACTGGTATATAGGCGAGCGAAATATTTTGATGGAAGAATTATTTCATGCAAGAGATAAGAAGAACTCACAACAGGTGTGGGAATAGCCAAGGCCAGTATGAGGAACATTTAAAATGCTTTTACAAGAAGGACAGTCATGTCGAGAAACAGTTTATAGTTCTTTGTTAAAATCGTTTAGGGAGGGATTTGAAAAACAAGAAAAGTTTGTTTGGTTACTAGAAATGCTATGTACTCTTCTTTAATATAAAAATAACCATGAACCTAAATAGGGTTGGCTCATCTATTTCTTGATAGAATCAGAAGTAGTCAAAATCACTTGACCTCTAGTATTACCATCGCTAATACCTCCCAAAATGTGCAATTATGGCTGAAAATGTCCCTCTCTACCTCATTAATATTTAAATAACACATTGGCCATTAGGTAAACTGTGAACACGGAGTCCACATTAGAATAAACCCGAGTTGTATTTTTACCCCAGAAGCTTTACATAATGTTGTAAGAGTGGACTGGCACTTTCGCATAGTGATGGGTAAGCAGGTAGGTGTCTGTCAAGCGGGAACCATCCCGCAGACACATCCTCTCTGTGACTCACGCGACGCTCAGGCGCCAGATTTGGGTCTTGAACATCAAGACATATACTTTGCATTTGACCGTGTCATTGTTTGACAGGGAAGAGCTGGGGTGGATGAGCTGTAAGAGCTGTGGTTGTTGGCAGTGTAAGCCCCCAAACACAGAACTCCCGCAAACTCTCCCAGATGCTAGTCAACTGTGGATTCCAGCAGCGTCTGAGTCACCCATTAGACAGTCTGCCTGTTGAGTGAGGAAAATCAGGCACCGGTCTGACATGGCTATTTTGGGTGGATCTTATTGTAAGCCTGATGGCTACTCATCATTAAATGTGTGTGTGTGTGTGTGTGTGTGTGTGTGTGTGTGTGTGTGTGTAGTAGGCACATGTGTGTTTTGTGGTCTAGTCCTTAGCACAGGGCAGGCCACAGCCTGTGCCTCCCTCATACTTCTCCCTGAAGACAGGGCATTCAAATGAGGGATGACACGTGGAATGACGTTTTTAAACCCTTGAAGGAAGCAGATAACTTTGTGAGGAACACAGCTGAGCAGGAGAGAGCTGCACTCTTCAGGGCTCAAATAGGCCATTAAAGCAACAAGCCCGATGTAACCGCTGCCTGCAGTAGCATAAGGAAGAGGCTGAACCCGAGAAAGACGTGGTGATTGGCCCTGTTTCTCTCTCCCTACTTCCCCACCCCGTGCACATGACCGGATGCAGCAAGTGAGGCAGGTGTGGGTTCAGCTCACTGTCCAGGAGCTCTGAGCAGAAGTCTCCCGCAGGTGACTGTGTGCGGGGCAATGGAAGGGTCAGCAGGTGTCTGCGTGCGGCGGTAGAAGGGTCAGCAGAGGGCTAGCGGTGGCAATGGCCTAGTCCTGAATGAGAGAGGGGAAAAGCATCCTCACATTTCTGCCAGCTCCCTCGCCTCCTACGGAAGCCTCCAGGCCCCAGGTACAGACCGGCGAACCGAAGGGCCTTGGCTGGGACGGCAGATACGCCTGTAAAAGCTCACGGGCCAGTGCCTGGTGCAGCGATCTGACACGCACGTGCCCTGTGCACTGGGACTGGAGTGGGATGTGCATTCCCCCCTGCAGCCCACGTGGTTGTACTCATTCTGGGGTGACAGCTGATGATGCCAGCTCCTGAGAAAGGCAGAAGTCACAAACACTGCGGAAAGGTGTCCGAGTGTGGGGATTAACGAGCTGTACGCCTCCCTGGCCTGTTTTTCCGGGTACAGTTTTATTAAGTGTGCCATTACCGGTGAAAGCAAGGCAAGATCCGTCTTTCTCCCCTACCTCTCTGTGTCTCCGTATTAAAATGAAGACACGCGTGGAGGTGCCAAGTCTCACATGTCGGGACGCGGAAAGTGATACTCTCTTCCCCTTGATGTCGCCACCACTGTCTCTCTTATACAAACCCAAAGAGGTTCTGTAATACAGACACCGGCTTGATTCAGATATGGAAATGCCGCATTTCAATACTTTTTATCTCCTGGGCGCTCAGAACTGCGGGAAATCAAACGCTCCAAAGCACATTTTCCCCGACTCCCACAAGGATACTTCAAACCGAAGGTTTCCCGGCAAGGTAACGCTGTGGCTGCAGCTCGGTGCCGTCGCCTGGGGCTATGCACGCTCTCGTCCTCCAATGTCACCTTCAGGGCCCTCCCCACTGTCCCCGGGCTTTGCCGAGCAGCAAGCCTGCTCTCACCGTCAGAAACTGCCAGGCGAGCGTCCAGGTACTGAGCAACCCTTCCAATAGCAGGTGGCCTGAGACCCTTAGGGCAGGTGGATCTGATTTGGGTTAAGCACAAAGGCTTCTGCTAAGCTAAGGGTTTTCCAAAGACTCCAATGAGTCAAGATCCAAGTAACAATCAGCACCAAAAAAAAAAAAAAAAGAGACAAAACTGAACTCTTATCCTCAAGGGCTATGATAATATTGATTACATATTATCTTAGCTATCCCGGGCATTCATCTCAGAAAGGGAAATTATCTGTGCTTGATGATTACTGAGTTTATGTGGGTTCTTTTAAAATTCTGAACAGGTTATACATACAGGATTCTTTGTTTGGGGGGCTGCATTTGAGTATTACCTTTAGGATTTGTCTATGTCTCAGATCTTTTAGAATACTGGGTTTTCATACATATGACAGAACTAGAGGCCCGGTGCACACAATACTTGCATGGGTAGGGTCTCTAGGCCTGGCCTGCAATCTCTCCACCTCCCTGCCTCCCACATCCCTGCCACTTCCTTCCCTTGCTTGCTTGCTCCCTCAGTGCCCACTGTTGCTGCTAGTTGCCCACCATATTCTGCTCCACCCCCTGGTGGTCAGCACACCTCATAGTGGAAGTTCGAACTCCTGGTCAAACTCCTGAGGGAAAACTATATATATATATATATATATATATATATATATATATATATATAGCCTAGAGGCCCAGTGAATGAAAATTCGTGCACTAGGGGTTTCCCTCAGCCCTGCCTGCCCTCTCTCACAGTTTGGGAGCCCTCAGGGGATGTCCTACTGATGCCTTAGGCCCACTCCTTGCAAAAACTTAAATACAGTGGTACCTTGAGATACAAGTGCCCTAACATACAAGATTTTTGAGATATGAGTTGGTGAGCGAGCGATTTTTGCTTTGAAATAAGAGCAACATTTGAGATAGGAGTAATCGCGAGGATCGGCCAGCTGCACACGACCCACCAGTTTACCGAGACTCGAGCGTGTCATAGTTTCCCACGCCTCAAGGTCACGGAGTGAATTAAACTTGTATCTCGAGGTACCACTGTATACTCTTACATGGCTATTGGCTGATCATGGGAAGGCACTGCCCCCGTCACCCCTAGCTGCTGCTGCCTCTGGCCTCCCTCTGCAGGAGGCGACTGGGCTAATCAGGGGAAGACAATGCCCCCATTCTGCCCCTGCTGCTGCCACTGCCGGCCGCCTCGGCTGCCTGAGCCTCGGCCTCGCCCTCATAGCAGCAGCCACTGCGGCTTTCTTTGTCCAGAAGGACATCCGGAAGATGTCTGGTCTAATTAGCATATTACCCTTTTATTAGTATAGATAAATACATCACTTAGTGTTAGAAGCATTGTCTTTAATCATTGATGCGCATATGTTGGTGACAAGGAATATAATAATAAGCATGTATGGTTTATTTTATTTCTGATTCTAGTTGAAAGTGTTTATTTTCTTATAGTAGTTTTATGACAAAATTAAGAGGAAGGTAGAGAGATTTCCCTTAGAACCTCTGCCCATGAAGATGCCTCACCTTCCCCATTATCAGCATCACTCACCCAATGGTGCATTTGTGTCCAAGGGTGAGCCTACACTGATAGTTTACTTTGGGGGACGTTCTTACTGCTGACCATTCTATGGGTTTGGGTAAGTGTGAAATGAAAACCATTATGACAGTGGTTCTCAACCTTCCTGATGCCGCAAACTTTTAATACAGTCTCTCATGTTGTGGTGATCCCCAATCATAAAATTATTTTTGTCGCTACTTCATCACTGTAATTTGCTACTGTTGTAAATCTTAATGTAAATATCTGTGTTTTCTGATGGTCTTAGGAGACCCTGCTAGCTGTTCGCGACCCACAGGTTGAGAACCACTGCATTATGGTATCATGCAGCGTATTCTTCCTCCCCTAAAAATCCTCTCTGTTTTGCCTACTCATCTGCCACCCCCTCGCTCCACTGTTAACTGTTTACCAGTCGGCAAACTATACGTGTGCAAGGCACTAGCTCATTTAGACTTGAAGGCAGACTCCCTGGCTACCTGTGATCAGGCCAGAGAAGCCATCTCCCTGAGCCAGTCCATCAGATTTCTTACAGGAAGTGGGATTGGTCTGGGACAGATTTCAGGAGCAGAGGATGGCAACCAGTGGGCCGTTGCCTGGTGCGGTGGCCTGTTTATGTGCCTCCTGCGTGCTAGAAGAATGACATAGTGGATTCTGGGAGAAATAAGAAAGCCAAGTTACCGGAGAGAAGTAAACATGAAATACCCAGAGGAAGAACGACCAGAGTCCCGGATTTTTGATGATTTTCCAGTTCCCATCTTTGGCGAGGCTCAGCCGGACTTGAATTACACAAGATGTCTCACGTGGCTTTCCTTTCTTACCGCAGCCTGGATTCTGATACTTGCAGTCCACCACACTCTGCCTGAAGCAAATGCTCTGATTTTCCATGAGTGAGTGTCTATAAATCCGCCATCTCCCCTGTCCTTTCGGATCACTGCGCTGTGTGTCCCTAAGTACACTGCAGTTCCCACCAAGAACGGTGTGACAACAGCTACCACAGAACCGGAACGGTCAATCTGCCTAGGAAATACGCATCTGTTCATGCTTCTGGGATCTTGAAGAAGTCACCGTTTTTTTTGGATGTTAGTGTTCTAAACTAGCCAAGTAGATCTTAAATCATACACGTAGTCTCATTTTTGTTGAGACTATTGGAGGGCTAGGGTGAGGCATCTCAAGGTTTACGTGAAGGGGTTCAGTGTGTAAGGAGAGTGAGTCTTATCTGAAGAGCCATTCCTTACACAATCACACACACACACACACACACACACACACACACACACACACACTCACAGACCCATCATAATTACACATAGGCATGGATTTGTAAATTCTATGTGAAAAAATTTTGCTTAAAATATCTAAAATATTTTGTTATTAGAAAATACTTAGGCTGAAACTGGTTTGGCTCAGTGGATAGAGCGTCAGCCTTTAGGCTGAGAGGTCCCAAGTTTGATTCTGGTCAAGGGCATGTACCTTGGTTGCGGGCACATCCCCAGTAGGGGGCATGCAGGAGGCAGCTGATTGATGTCTCTCTCTCATTGATGTTTCAAACTCTCTATCTCTCTTCCTTCCTCTTTGTTAAAAAATCAATACAATCTATTAAAAAAAGGAAAAATACTTAGTATTTTATATTTTTTCTATGATATGAAGAACACAGATATAAGCAAGTGCATAGTCCATATGACCGGGAAGAAAGGATTTAAGAAACCGAGGCAGGCCAGTCCTCGCCAAGAGGGCGTTTTTCAGTGTGAATCTCTGGCTTCAGTTGGGAACAGGATTCGAAAGGAGGAAAAGAAACCCCAGAATAGCTGGAGCGCTCCTGCAAGTCCTGAGTCAGCATAACCTCTCCCAGACCTAGACCAGGAGCCCATCCGAAATAAAAAGGGTGCTGTTTCTTTTGGCTTCAGCTGGCCTCATACATTTCTTTTCCAACCAGAGTCGTTTCCTGGGTGTGAGAATGTACGCGTGACTCTCTTTGTTGGTTTTCCCAGGCCAGGCACACATCGACAAAGAACATGAAGGTAGCTGCCGAGAAGGTTTTGCGGTTAAGATAGCAAGTGTTCTGTAATGTTACTGGACACCGAACAACTCGCTAAATGTCTTTTTCCCTTTTCCTACTTCATGCTGTGACGAATAACCAATACAGCCAGAACCATGAGAATGGAGTGGGTCATCAGGAGCAGGACTGCTTTCCATTAGTAAATAAATAAAAATTATAAAGGGGAGATAACTCTCAGGAAGACAACAGAATAGGGGCTCCAGGGATCAGTTCCTTCACCAAAACAGCCACGGAGCTGCCAAGAACCAGCTGAAGAGAATTAAGAGGATGAGCAGACAAGCTCCAGACTGGGAGAAAATGTTTGCAAAATACGCATCTTACAAAGGACTGTTATGCAAAATATACAAAGAACTGTTACAATTCAACAATAATAATAATAATAATAAAAAACAATTGAAAAGTGGGCTGAAGACCTAAAGAGACGCCTCATCAAAGAAGACATACAGCCCAAACCGGTGTGGCTCAGTGGATAGAGCGTCGGCCTGCAGACTGAAAGGTTCCAGGTTTGATTCCGGTCAGGGGCATGTATCTTGGTTGCGGGCTCATGCCCAGTGGGGGGGTGCAGGAGGCAGCTGATCGATGTCTCTCTCTCATCGATGTTTCTGACTCTCTATCCCTCTCCCTTCCTCTCTGTAAAAAATCAATAAAATATATTTAAAAAAAAGAAGAAGACATATAGATGCCATCTATGCCTCTGGAAAGATGTTCCTGTGCCATATGTAATTAGATGTGAATTGAAACAAGAGGTGCCACTACATAGCTGATACAAAGGCCAACATTTGGGACACTGACCACACCACGTGATGGCGAGAATGTGGGGTCAGAGGACCCCCTTTTTTAATATATTTTATTGATTTTTTACAGAGGAAGGAAGAGGGATAGAGAGTTAGAAACATCGATGAGAGAGAGAGACATCGATCAGCTGCCTCCTGCACACCTCCTACTGGGGATGTGCCTGCAACCAAGGTACATGCCCTTGACCGGAATCGAACCTGGGACCTTTTAGTCTGTAGACTGATGCTCTATCCACTGAGCCAAACCGATTTCGGCAGGACCCCTTTTCCTACTGCTGGTGGAAGGCAAAATGGCCCAGCCGCTTTGAAGTCAGTTTGGCGGTTTCTGATAAAACTTAAATATACTCTTCCGGTCGGATCCGGCAATCATGCCCCTTGGTATTTTTATCCCAAAGGGTGGAAAACTCAGGTCCACACAGAAACCTGAGCCTGGGTGTTTACAGCACTTTTATTTATAGTTCCGAGTAATCGCCCCACATAAGAAGCAAAAGATTAAAATCCACAGTAAACACATCTAACGAGATCTGTAAGGGAAATCTACAACTTAATCAAACGCTGAGCTAAGGAAAAATGTAGGAAATCATAGGAGGGATAAAATTGCTTATGGGAGCATCATTTTTTTTTTTCAAAATCACTTCACTACCTCGGAATGCTGTTTTGCAACTGTGCAAACCCATAAACACTGATTCAAATTACAAACATATGCCACAGACATTTGGCGGATTTAAATAAGGAAACATGTAAGAATATTCATTTCGGTTTTCTTGGTACTGGTGAAACTTTGAAAGGAACCTAAATATCCATTATTATGGAACTGGTTAATTTTGGATATTCTTTTATTCATTCTGGATAGTTTTCAAAGCAAAGAGCGTTGCATGGAAATACATTTCAAGAAAGTACCATTTTGAGAGTTATTAAAAAATGGAAAGTATTATATGTGTTAATTATAGCTATATGTGTATACACACGCAGGCACACAAATATTTTACGTGGCTCCCTACATTTCAGTTCAGGATAGTGGTTGGCTATAAGGATGGCTGCAGAGGAATAGGATTATGAAGACAAAATAGAAAGGTATTTCTTATTTTTTCCAAAAACGTAATCGGTACTGTATGATTTCTACTCTATGACATTCTATAAAAGGGTAAAACTACATAGATAGTAAGAAGATCATTGGTCGCCAGATGGTGGGGGAGGCAGGGATGCATTAGTGAGCACAGGATTTTTAGGGAAGTGAAAATACGCTTTATGAACCATAATGGTGGATGCATGTCACGTATTTCTCGAAACCCATAGAACGTGTAATGTAAACTGTGGCTTGGAGTGATAATGATGTGTCCATGTCTGTTCAGATCTCTGCGACTGTCAACTTTTTTGATGAAACCACAACTTCTCTCCAAAAAAAAAGGTGTCCTTCATAAAGTCTGAAAAATGTCAGTAATTAGCTAGGGTGAGATAAGATGTGGTTGATAATTTTGAATAAACACGATTGCTTAGTGTGAAGCCTACTCAGCGAGCTGACTACTTCTGATGGGGACTGTTGCACCCATCACCACTTATAAGAAGGATCATTCTTTTTAAAAAAATATCTTTTATTGATTTTTTGCAGAGAGGAAGGGAGAAGGATAGAGAATTAGAAACATCGATGAGAGAGAAACATCAATCTGATCAGCTGCCTTCTGCATGTCCCCCACTGGGGATGTGCCCACAACCAAGGCACATGCCCTTGACCGGAATCGAACCTGGGACCCTTCAATCCGCAGGCCTACACTCTATCCACTGAGCCAAACCGGTTTCGGCAGAAGGACCTTTCTTGAGGCTCAGAAGAGTCCTTGTACACTCTTGGGTTCCCATGATTCCTAAGCTTGCTGTCTGAGATGCTGTCTCTCCCCACATAGCAGGGCGTCTGCAAATGGGCAATTAGCCTGCGACTGACTTCTGTGGAGGCCAGGCTGGCCCTCTGGCCAAGACTTCCTTCTCTCGCATTTTCTTTCAATGGCCTGACAGTGGAACGCGGGATATGTGTTTATGGTTATGAAACGAATCAAGAGAACAATTAAATGGCCTCGTCTGATACTTAAAAGGTGGTCCTTCCCCAGGATAGACGTACTGTGATACCGTGTTCATAGGTCACAGTCACGGTAAAACGAATCAGGCATCACTTCTGAGAACTGCTGTTATAGTGGGTATTTATCCGCTTTGTTTGATGGTAAATTATAGACTGTGTCCAAGGAAAGTCGTGATTGGCAGCTTATCGGCGCCTGTTTCCTGGGTCTGTTGAAGCAACCTCACTTCACCTTTGTAGCTGCCTCTATTTCATTCTATTATTATTATTATTATACAAATACTTGTAATAGTGATAATGATGTGTCCATGTCCTTATTATTCTATTTCATCATAAACAAAAAATCCACCACCACCCCCCAAAAAAATGGTCTTGGAAGAGCCAGGCTTGTGTTGCTTAGTGGTTGGGCATTGACCTATGAACCAGGCAGTCAGTGTTTGATTAGTGAGTGGTCAGGGCACATGCCCAGGTTGCAGTGCAGATTAGATCCTTAGTAGAGGGCGTGCAGTTGGCAAACGATCAATGATTTTGTCTCTTCATTGAAATGTCTTTTCTCTCCCTTCCTTCCAGAAATCAATAAAATCAACAAAATAAAATATATATTTAACTATATATATATATATATATATATATATATATATGCACGCACACAAATACAGAGACACACACACATATATATTTAAAGTCCTGAAATGAATTAAAGGGATAACATGAAGACACTTGGTTTATTATCTTCCTCTTTTTTTTTTTTTAGTAGTTTGTTAATATGATGTGCCAAACTCTGGTACCGTGTGATCCAGGGTAAAGCTGATGCGTGCAGCAGAGAAAGGAAGACAAAGCTCAGGTGTAGTAGAAACTCTGATAGGAGGGAGGGGCCAGAGGACATTGCATTGTTTACTATCTTTTCTTAACTGCTGTACTCTTCCACTCTAAATGCACTGCATGTAAATCACCATTTTATAATTGGCAATATTTAACATAGATAATTTATGTGTTTTTTTTTCATCCTGTGTGCATACCTAATTTCTCATTACCATCAATTTTCCTTTTAAAAACGCAGCCACCCTTTTGGGTTTTACTTTTTTGCTTCCGAAAGCATTCTTCCTTTGTCCTTGTAATCACTTGAACGGCCCTGTAATGCAATGCAGTCATCAGAAAAATGAACAGTTTAAAAATCCAAAGTTTGCCACTGGGGACACCAGCGTGAGTGGCATCAGAGCATTCGCAGTAGATGCGCGGAGCTGGGGGAGACTTCTGCGGAGCAGACAGTGTTTGGGTCGCTGCTGAGACGTAATTTCAACGCCTCCTGCAGGTCTCCGAAGGCCAGTGATTTAGAGGCATCACTTACACTTCTCCTGGCACACTGTCTTCCCACCATTACTCGAGCTGAAGTAAAGAGAGGCCTCCCCTCTCCTCCTAAGAAGGGGATACATGGATCATCCGGGGAACATTTAAATAATAAATGAGGAGAATTCCAGATGAACGCACTGTCCTTTAAAATTAGAAGGCTTTCCTCCCTCAGAGGAGCGACTAGGATGCCAGGGGCCGCTCCCTGTTGAGGAAATAGTGTCACCAATAAAACTAAACTGCTGAACGAAGACAAAGAAAATAGACCATCCTCCTGCGAAGCAAGTCCTCCTGCGAATCCCCTGTGCGCAGTGGATGTATCACCGTTTCTATTGAACGCAAAGAACTGGATGTACAAACGTGCACAGGTTGCCATACTCAGCACCTGCCAAGCATTCTTTACCTGCAAAAGGCTGCATCGCAGTGTGGTTTCAGGTCATTAAGAATTTAGCCATGGGCACATCCCCAGTAGGGGGCGTGCAGGAGGCGGCTGATCAATGTCTCTCTCTCTCATCGATGTTTCTAACTCTATCTCTCTTCTTTCCTCTTTGTAAAAGATCAATAAAATATATATTTAAAAAAAAAGAATTTAGAAATCAGAAAACTCACAGATTCGTCTGAGCTTCCTGAAGTATGGGAACTTGAAATCAAAGTAATCCAGGCACTCACTTCATCTAACCTGTCGGTGAACTCTCTGATTGACCGTTTCTGTAAGGTTTTCTCTCCTGTGCTTATATCTTCTTTCTCCTCCTTTCATAGAGAGCAGTTAGTAAATTAATAAATAGGAACCACAGTAAACATCTTCAATAAGACTCTGAGGTATTTATTATTAATTTTTATCTCTCATCATATTCCCTCAGTCGGAAAACATTTATTTCTAGGAAACTTCAGACAAGAGAACAGCAATTTTTCACGAGGCTAACACAGTTCATATGCCTGGGTGGTTCAATTCCACTTGTCTTTTTGTAAACACAGCACCTAGATGGTGTACGTATTATGTGATACTCATCATCAGTTCCTTCTGAGATTTGTCAGGTGTCCCTAAAAACAATTCAAGCTTTGAGAGCGTGTGCACCTGGTTTAGAATCTCAATTTCTTCAACTTCCGTCCATATACTCACTCACAGTAATCTCTTGACCTTTAAGTTCTTAAATTAGATTTCAGCGTAAAACATTTTTGTGTGTTTATAATCTTGTTAACTTAAATTGAGGTATATTGGACACCGTATTTTAGTTTTCAGATATACAACATGAGGATTTTTTAAAATATGTTTTTTTATTTTAGAGAGAGGGGAAGAGAGAGAAATATAAAGATAGAAACATGGATGAGAAGGAAACAACATAGATCAGCTGCCTCCTGCACGCCCCCTTCTAGGGATCGAGCCTGCAACCCTGGGCATGTGCCCTGACTGAGAATGGAACCAGTGACCTCTTGGTTCAGGGGTCAATGCTCAACCACTGAGCAACACTGGCCAGGCACAACATAATGATTTGATAATTTGTATTGCCACGTAATAATCACACTAAGTCTGGTTAATGTTTGTCACCTTACATAGTTACAAGTCTTTTTACTGTGATGAAAACTTTTAAGATTTACTCTCTTAGCAACCTTCAAATATGCAATATGATATTATTATCTACAGTCACCATGCTATACATTACTCTCTATGACGGATTAACTTTATAACAGGAAGTTATACCTGTGGATGCCCTTCTCCCATCCCTCCCGCCCGCCTCCTTCCCCCGCATCTGGCACCAAGCAATCTGTTCTGAGTATCTGGGAACTTGTTTTGTTTTTAGATTCCACGTATAAGTCAGATCACGTGATATTTGTCTTTCTTTGGCTGACTTACTTCATTTAGCATACTGCCCTTGAGATCCATCCTTACTGTTGTTGCAAATGTCAAGATTCCATCCTTTATTTTTAATGTATTTTTACAAATAATTTTATTCCATAGAGTCAAGCATATGTATTTATATATATGTGTGTGTGTATATATACATAACATATATATATATATGCTTGACTATTAAAATATTACTTATATCCTTACTTTTCTTAGAGTGAGTTTTTGTACTTAATTTTGTCACAGGCTTATTTTTTAATATAAATATTGAAGTGCAATAGTTTTGGGGGGTGGTGGGGGAGATTTCTCTTTTTCAGGTATTTCTTCCTCCATCCATTTATTTCCACTTATTCTGTAAAGTTATGCTTGGTTTTATTACCTAAAACAATGCCTAGTTTGAAGAGAAACTCTGCGACTTTTAATAGATGAAATCAACATGGGGTTACAGTGGTTATGGGGGGCTTTGCAGTCATTGTCACCTTCATTTTGTGCTTTTTGGTCATGCTTTCTAAAAATTTCCAGAGTTGTAGGTTTGCTAAAATCCTTTCACATACACGTTTTCTTGAATGGTTGACAACATATATATTTTATTCTTACCAGAGCATGTTTTATATTTGGAATGAATATAGTAAATTATAGTTAGAAAGAATAATAATCTTTGGCCTCATAAAAGAAGAAAGAAAATCCGATTGGAATGATTTCTCTTTAAACTTCCCCTTTCCTTTTCTATATTATTCATATCTGTACTTCCAATTCCAGTGTCCTTTGAATGGGAAATTTGCATTTTTATTTTTTATTATTTATTAAATATCTACAATTCATCGTTATTCATGCTGTCTGATTTAATGTATAAATTTCTTTGTTCGCCGTAGTGTCCTCCTCCTTTTTAAATATATTTTTATTGATTTACAGGGAGAGAGGAAAGGAGCATGATTGAGAGAGAGAAACATTGCTGAGAGAGACACACAGATGATCTGCCTCCTGCATGCTCCCTGCTGGGGATCCAGCCTGCCTCCCTGCCTGTGCCCTGACCTGGAATCACACCAGGGACCACTTGGTTCATGGGTCAGTGATGCTCAAGCATTGGGCCACACCAGCCGAGCTCTTTTTTTATTTATTGGTTAATATTTATCATTAATTTTATACTCATTTATTTAGATTAATGAATTTTTCATCTTAATTATGATACTCTTGTGTTCCTTTCACTGACAGTCTCTGGGTAGTACCTTTCTACATCATTTCCTCCTTTTGCTTGAATGATAGTAGAGAATAATTGAATTTCAATGTACTATTATTTTCTACTTCCCTCTGAAGCTCTGATTCCAACGTTTACTGATTAATTTCTGCTTATCTCCCATCTCTATTAATTTCATTGTTGTACTTCTGCAGGAGATCCATCTTTTCTCTTTGGCTGTTTTCCTATTTGTCTTTATCTCTGATTCTTTACATTTCAATATGAAGGTCTCTGCTGATTTTTCTCAAATCACTCAGTTCTGATCCTTTAACATGCTAACACATTTAGTCTGAGGACTCACACCTCATTTAATGATAGTAGATACGCAGGCATTATATATATTCCTTCATATTCATATAGTCTCCAGTGTGGCTTATCCACAAGCTCCCTTTAAGAAAGTTACCGGGTAATTTTGAAGCTGTATATAATAAGGTTCAGAATATGACACTGTGTATAGTTATTAAATTCATTTCTATAGCTAGAAAGTGCTTATTCAGTGTATTTACTGCTCAGTCTCATCACTCAAAGACTGTGTGTGGTCAGAGATTGGGCTACCACCTGAATTTTATACCACCAATCTTTCACAACAAATATCAGCTGGTTACAGTTTTTGTTTTTTGTTTTTTTATCTCTGAGTCATCAGAAACTTTTCCCAGCTCCTTCTCAGAACTTTAATAGTATCTCTCAACAAACTCGGGTGTCCTCCCCTGAGCCAGCGGTCAGTTCCCAGGCCCGGGGCCAGAAGACTATTCCTTGCCTGCAGCAACTCCATGCCACCTGCCCCATGAACTCCACTTTCAGTCTCCCCACCCTTCCATAGGTGATAGCGCATGGCATTTGATTTTCCAGGTGGAATATCAACTCCAGTGAAGGTCCTTCCTCCTTTTTTTTAGAGCTGTATTTCTCCTTCTTTTAAATACATGGAAGCTAATATTTTTTTCCTCTCTGCCACCTCATCGCTGTCGCCTCTAATGAAGAACTGTTTAATGACTCCGAAGACTGATGTGCAGTGGTTTGCCCATATTCCCCGTGGAGCATAAACCTCACAGAGCTCAGCTACCTTTCATTTTCAATCTTATGATAGTCCCGCTGAAATAAAGTCAATAATAACTCCCTGACAGATAAGACATCTTAACGCCACATTTCTGTCCGATGACTTACTTATTAAATTTCACATCTTACAGGTGATACATAAAGTATTAACTCCATTAAAATAACAGGAAAATGAGTCAAACTCATAATGATAGCATCACAGTACTATTTTTAAATAATAAAAAGATGGCAGTCTCAATTACTTTATCTAGGAAGGGCTCTCGGGATTATTCTGGGAATTAATAGGAGCTATGTTGTGTTCTTGGCATAACACAGTTTGAACTTGCAGAGGGTCTGAAGGAAAAACTGTGAAGCCCATTGAATTTATGTCTCTGTATCTGATAAAATGGCTAATGTCAGAATGAGTAAGATAAATAGTAGACCCATACATACTAGTCTTCTTCTCATCTATCTTTGCAGAAGCTCAGGCTGCCTTCTTTCTTAAAAAAATAATATGTTTATTGATTTCAGAGAGAAAGAGGGGGAGAGAGAGAGAAGCATCAGTGATGAGAGAGAATTATTGATTGGCTCCTCCTGAACTCCCCATATGGGCATGTGACCTGCCTGGGAATGGAACCATGACCTCCTGGTTCCTAGGTCGACACTCAACTACTGAGCCATACCAGCCAGGCTCATTCTGCCTTCTTAAAAGACCCCGCAGGTCCCCAGACACTAAAAATAAGAAAAACATTACTGTATTTTAAGACACAGACTTGGAGGAGTCTGTCTAAATAAGTAGCTGTGAATGTCAAGCATTTCTTGTGTTTTATGGAGAATAAGAACTCACTCAGAGCTCAGTCTCTGCTTTACCCAAACTTATGGATAGCATACCAGTCCTAGCCAGTGTGGTTTTGTTTTTTTCTTTTCTTTAGGAGTAAAATATGACAGAACACCACATACAACATCCATTTTCCTTGCTCTGCTAATATTTACAATGGTACCCCTGTATTTATCAAGCAACAGACAATTCCCGATAGTTAGAGCCATTCAGACTAACAGTGGGAATTCTTAGTGTTGATGGAACTATTGATCAGACAAACATTAAAATGACGTCTCCTGCGGTGAATGCCGATAAAAGAGCTTGTTCATTAATCAGGACATCAGTAGACTTGCCCATAAAAAGGCAACATTTGACAGGAGGATATTGTTGGAGATCTCGTGGCTGGGGGACCAGAAACTAAGGAACTCAGCAAGCGACCTGTTTATTTGACTTAAGGCTATTCTCAAATTGTATACCAAGAAATACAGTGTAGAACCAAGCTGCAGGAAGCTGTGTATTACCCATTCCTTTAATTATATTTAAGAATAAAGGCTGGCTTATTATTGTAGTAACCTTTTACTCGCTCCATTTCTAAAACATTTCTCTTGCAGTTTCTATTAGGACTTTACTAATTGATCCAAACCAGCAGAGTATTTATGAAAAACATAAACCATAGTTTTCTCGTTTCCCCACAAACCTTTTTATTATTAACCAGAGGCCTGGTGCACAAAATCAGTGCGCTCAGGTGGTGGGGAGGGTCCCTCAGCCTGGCCTGCACTCTCTCGCAGTCCAGGAGCCCTCGGTGGCGGATGTCCAGGGCGGGCCTAAGCCAGCAGTTGGACATCCTTAGTGCTGCCCTGGATGCTCAGCAGCCCATGCTCGCCAGCCATGAGGTTGGCTTCTGGTTGAGCAGCGCTCCCCCTGTGGGAGCACACTGACCACCAGGGGACAGCTCCTGAATTGAGCATCTGCCCCTGGTGGTCAGTGCGCATCATAGTGACCAGTCGTTCTGCCATTCCGTAGATTTGCATATTAGACTTTCCTTATATAGGATGTTAAACTACTGTTTTAAGCAGTATGTCTAAGAATCTGTATACTTTATTTGATTAAAACCATTCCAGGATTGTAGCTGATGGTCCTTGCCTGCATAACAAATAATGGAAGAACAATGTTATTAGAGTATATTTTTAACATTGAGCTAAATGACAGTACTAGTCAGTAGAATGTGCTATGTGTTTGAAGATAGGTAACAGTAAACAGAGACAATATTTCCAAATTAAGCTGCTGAAAAAGGAATAATGGTTAAGTCATTTGAATTAAATTGTAAATTAGTCTTAATTTTACCTTCAGGGTAGAAGATATAATTGGGAACTTAACCATAGAAAGACATAATTGAGAAGTTAAAACATTTCCCAGAGAAAAAGTTCTCTGGGTAGCACAATATTCATTATTTTAGAATTATTTTTGTATTAAAGGGTTGATCTTACTGTTTTCTGTGATTAGCCTACCTAATCAAAACTGACAATAATTAGGAGTTTTAAAATATATATATGTTCTGTGCGTAGTGGTTCATATTTTTGTCACCCACAAATGCTGTCATTAAATTAGCCAAGTTGGAATAATTCACAATGCTAATTCCCTATGCCAACGATTTTAACAGTTTAATTATTTTTTATTGGAGAATCTTTAATTCTAAGAATGCATTTCCTTCAAGCAATTCTAATTACATGGAATTTGAAGTTGATTTTATGCATTGATTAATACCACATGCAGGGAGACTCCAGTGTTAGAAGTCTGCGTCTCTAAGTCATTAAAATGTGTATTTTAATAAAGGCTCATTGGGAACCCAAAGAGATTGTGTCTAATGTTTCTGTTCAGAGCAACAACAAATTATGCAAATATTATGATTTTAAACTATGTAGTTTAGCTCCTGTTTTAAAACATTCTCTCTTGAAACTTAATTTTTCAAATACGACTTCATTGCATACAAACTTAAGAATGCCTGTTTATCATCTGTTC
Organism: Lasiurus borealis; assembly: GCA_004026805.1. Taxonomy (NCBI): domain Eukaryota; kingdom Metazoa; phylum Chordata; class Mammalia; order Chiroptera; family Vespertilionidae; genus Lasiurus; species Lasiurus borealis. The sequence continues at coordinate 140,618 of PVJN01000890.1, read as the reverse complement.
ACATATGGAGTTTGAAAACAGAAATGCTGTCTGTTTTCACTATATGACATGTCAAGGCCCTATATCCACATGTGGTTCATTTCCTCCTCTCTGGAGTGCATTTGTCTTACTAGCTCATCCAGGATGCTAAATATTGCTTGATTATTCCTCTTAATTAACGCAATTAATATAGTAGTAGAATCTTTTTGCATGATTATTATCATGGTGTTTTATTTCGCATGCAGTTTATACTCCACAAGACATTTCTATCATTAGTTAGCACATTAAACACTTATTTATATTCATCCGTTTACCTTATTTTGGTGAATTTGAATTACATTCGATATTCCTGGGTGCACATTTCAGATCAGTTTCTTGGCACAGCCTTAGTTTAGAATTTTCTTTTTAACAATGTTCCTTTGGTGGACATCATCCCCAGCTTCTGTCTGCAAGCATCTTCATGTCACTTCCATTTGGGAAGGACAGGGTCTCTCTGCCTGTCATAGGATTCTAGATGGCAGGATCTAGTCTTTGTAAGTACAAAGATGTCATCCACTGCCTCCTCGCTCCCAACGTCAGTGATGAGAAGACAGCTGTCAGTCTTAAGGTTGTGCTTTGAAGAGGGGGTGTCCTTTCCCCGAGGCCTCGCTTTTCTGATTTACTCTCTTACTCTCTGCAGCAGTTCCAGGAAATGCCTAGGCCTACGCGCACTTTCCTTTTGTATGTGCAGCTGAAGGTACCCTTGGGTGACTTGATGCTATGAATCTTTCATCATTTTGAGGAAATTCCTAGTCATTATTCCTTTGAATATTGCTTTCACCCATTATTTCTCTTCTCTCCTCCTAAGACTTTAATTATAATTATGGTACATTTTGGAGAGTGTCCAAAATATCTCTTATTCGACTTTATCCCAGATCTTGAGGGCGCTATTTGCTGACTTTCTGGTTTTGTTCTGATGTGTCCGTTGAAAACTATCCCACTATTCATCATTTCAGATACCACATTTTATTTTCCGTTTACGGTGTCAACTGATTCTTTATTCTTGTGGAATCGATCCTAGTGCTGTGGTAAATTTTATTAATGTTTAATGCATTTTCTGTGCCTTTCACTATTGTCTTTAACATATTAATTGTAGTTAATTTAAAGTGTTTATTAATTCTAATATATAGCCATTAGCATGGCTGAGTCTATTTTCTGTCTTTTTTCCTTCATGCATGATTATATATATTTCTTAGCCTGTTTCTAATGTTTTTGTAATTTAATGCCAGTTAGTGTGTCATGAAATAATTCTAGAGGTTCTGGGTGATATTATATTGCTTTTAATAAAGTTTACATTTTCTGCATTGCATGTGAAGCAAATACCAGAGGAGCTAGCCACCTGAACCCAATTAGAAATGATGATTAGTTGGTCTTTGTTTCAGTCTTGATAAGATTTCATATACCTCTCGTTTGTCTTTCCCCTACACATGGCTCTACCATGCTTTTTGATTGAGAGCTTTCCAAATCAATATATATCTAATGTAGATATACCTATAGATATAGATGTGTGGATATATCTATAGATATCAATATATGGATATGCCTATAGATATATAGATAGATATATAGACATATAGATATAAAGATAGAGATAGAGATATATACATATATAGATAAAGAGATATAAAGATATAGAGATATAGAGATATAGATATAAAGATAGAGATGCAGAGATATAGATATACACATATAGATATACCTATAAATATATATAGATATGTAGATTTGTAGATATATAGATAGAGATAGAGATATATAGATAGATACAGAGAGATAGAGAGATATAGATAGAGATATAGATGTAGATGTAGATATAGATATAGACATAGATATAGATATACATATATTGACCCCCGAAGACTCTGAGAGAGTCAGTTATATCCGTTGGGAGTTCTACCTGAACTCGGGGTCTCTCGCTGCCTGTCAGGCCAGTCCTCAGGAAGCTGACAGTGCCTCCGAACTGAGTTCCTTTCTGTCGTCTTGGTTTCCTGTGTGTGGTGAGGGGGAGGGAGAGGGCACTCCGCCTCAGGAAGGTGCGTGTTCCTCCCCAGCCTCCTGCGCAGCAGCCATTCACTGTGTCCTCAGTCCCCCACTGACCAGCCTTGTGAACTCCTGGCTTTCCCTCTCTGCCATTTGTCATCCAGTCCTCCAGGCCTGCCCACGCGGTGGCCATGCCTTCAGTCAGACACACTGGTACAGCGAATATTGGTAACGCCCTGTGGGAAGGCCTCCGTTCCATGGATTTATAGAACTTTAGTTCTTTTTATTTTATTTTATTGCTACCAAGGCTCTTTACTGCTTTTTAAAAATGTGATTGAAAACAAATCTCTGCCGTTCTTTTTCTTTTACAGGCGTTTTGGCCATCTATGTCTGACAACACCCAACCTATAAGGTTATTTCTTCCCCTGACAAGTCCTTCCTGTGCTTAGTTATCCCTGACTTTCTTCTCCAACATCCCGTTCTGCTCCCCAAAGAGAAGCAGCTCCGGTCTGAGGTCTCATGCACTTAGTTCAGACCCATCTGCAGAATCCCCCTTTTACTCAAATGAGCAGTAATTTTGGTCACATGGGAGACCTCCCAAATGTGACATCTCATCAAAGTCACATTCCTAGGACTCGGGCGTGGAAGTCGGTCCATTTTGGTCTGCTTCTAAAGGTTGCTTATTATATTGCCATTTTTTAACAAGCGCCATATCAATGCTTCTGCAGAATAAATGCGATAAGTTCTTTTGATGAGGAAATAAATATATCCATTTCCCATGGCTTTACCAGGCAGGTTGGCAACATGTTTGCAGGTCTACTGTTTGGTCATAAATATCTATTGAATAAGTTAAAGTATGTGTAAAAGGCTTTCAGATAATTTCTGCACGTAAGTGTCACCTGTGCTCTACTCATAAATTCCGATTTATTGTGTTCTACTGGATGGCTTTAAATTTTGTATAAAAAGAGTCATCATTTGAGCATAAAATTACTAGATGTGTGCTTATGGTCTAGTTTTTCCATCACATTTTTCTAAATGACATGCATATGTATTTACCAACTAAATTCTTCTCACATCCCTTACTTATGGCCACAATGATGTTGTTTGTTTGTTTGTTTGTTTATTTATTTATTTTACAATGGTGCTGTTTAATGATCAACCACAAAACCTCAGTGGCATACAAGAATAAACCGGCCTTTCTGGCCAGTGTGGCTCAGTGGTTGAGCATTGACCCATGAATTGGGAGGTCTCTGTTTCAATTCCCAGTCAGGGCACCTGCCAGGTTTGCTGGCTCAATTCCTTGGTGGGGGGGAGGGGGCAGACATGCATGAAGCAGCTGATCCATGATGTTTCTCTCTACTCAGTATTTCCATCCCACCATCCTCTCTCCTCTCTCGCTCTGCTGCCATCATACTGATCTTTTAGGAAAACACCATTGGCTTCCTCCGTCTTTCCTTCCTCACTTCTTCCTTCTCCCACAGCTGCTTCCTCGCCCTTCTGTTGTTTTCTTCTTCCTGGAAGGACTTGATGTTTTTGCCCAACGACAGTGAGCAGAAAGTGACTTTATTAGGCACATAAATCATCGGTGGCAGGAAAGCCACCCCCAAGAATGCCAGAGTGAGCAATGTGCGGAGGGCCCCACTCTATCTCCCTCACTTGAGAGGCACGTAAGCCGCATAATGGAGCTTGCTGCCGGAGAAATGTCACGGCTCCCGACCGCAGCCTGTCATTGTTTCCAAGTAAAATATTACTTGCGGGCGGTTGTCTCCTTTTTCCTCATATTCTAGAGCCAGTCTCCACTCAGGGGAAGAACGGTTTTCCATAAAGGCGAACGTAAAGTGTGGATTTGTCTTTGAGTTAGAGGTATGATCTAGAATATAAAAAAAAAAAAAATAGCTGAGACCGGTTTGGCTCAGTGGATAGAGCATCGGCCTGCAGACTGAGAGGTCCCAGGTTTGATTCTGATCGGGGGCATGTACCTTGCTTGCAGGCACAACTCCAGTAGGGGGAGTGCAGGAGGCGGCTGATTGATGTCTCTCATCAGTGTATCTGACTTTCTATCCCTCTCCCTTCCTCTCTGTAAAAAAATCAATAAAATATATTTAAAAAAATAGAATATGAAAAAAAAATGAAGTGAATGATGTGCCATTGACATGTGGCTTATTTACCAATAAGAGCTCAATTTGCATGCGCAAATTATTAATCATCTACTCTCCAGTTTCTTTACATAAATGCTTCCAGATACTGGTGTTAACTGGTGAATTCCTAGATTCTGAACTGGGAGGACTGTGGTTTATATCTGTGCATGACATTCCTGAAAAAAAAATATTTATCTGGGTTTTGAAGTATTTTGTTATATGTAAAAGATGATATTAGCTATTAATATATTTACTCATGGTTTTCTGAGTGATTGAAAGAGGCTATATGACATGATCAAGTGGACGGCTAGACTCTAAGTTCTTCCTTGTATGTGTATGTTACCTTGAGAAAAACCTACGGGTACTCCCAGGATACCTATAAAATGAGGGCTCATGAAGTCACTGCCACCTATGATGGTTGTGAGGATTAAGAAAACCCAGGTATAAAAAGCGGCTTGTCCTGGTGTCATCTAGCTCGCTCGTAATCCCCACACATGAAATTAACTTCCCCTCACAGTAGCTCTGTGCGGGGACAGAGTAAAGAGCAAGGGAACACTGGTCCCTGGAGGAGCCGCTTAATTCAGGAGAGCGTGAGTTCTGGGAGAAAAAGGACCCAGCGAGGTAAGAAAAACCTCTTGCGCGTGGAGACGAGATACATCTCCATTTACAGCCTGCCTAGAACGAGCATTTCTCAGGCGCGGTGCCTTCCAGCTCCCGGAATACAAATGTGCCCACCGAGAGGAAAGCATCCATGAAGGGAGGCTGGAGCATCTCCGGCTGCAGCCTCTGAATAAACGCTCCCGTTTTGTTTACCGAGACAAGGCAGCGCACAGAACACGGCAGTCAGCTGTAGGCAGAGGCCTTGATGTAATCAGCGCTCTGCCAGCCAGGAGGTTCCCTCGGGAACGTCTTGTGTTCGGGGGGGGGGGGGGGGTGTGTGCTTCAAACGCACCCAGCAAATGCAGAATGAAAAGGCTGCAAGGAATAAATAATTCATTAATAAAGACTGACAGTGAAAAATGCTCTGCATTGTCATATTAGAGCCTTCAGTGCTGTAAACCAAAAGACAGGGCCCGAGGCTAGAAAAGAGTCAGTCTTTTCATTTATCCAAAGGAGGGTATTTGGCCTGGCCCAGCCAGCATGGCTCAGTGGTTGAGGGTCGACCTCTGAACCAGGAGGTGATAGTTTGATTCCCAGGCAGGGCCCAGGCCCAGGTATTGGGCTTGATTACCAGCAGGGGGTGTGCAGGAGGCAGCTGATCAATGATTCTCTCTCATCATTGATGTTTCATCTCTCCTCCCTCCTTCTTCCTTCCTCTCAGAAATCAATAAAAATATGCTTCAAAACAAGAAAGAAATTGGATAGCTGCTTTGGAGGCAATGTGGAGTGCAACAAAATAAACCCACATTAAGTTAATATATTTTAAATATTTAAATTTTATGGTGAAATAATATTTATGCTTAAAATTGCCTCTATAGAAGTATAATTGATATAAAATAAACTAAGTATTTAAAAGATAAAATTTAATGAGTTTGATATATGTATACACTGGTGAAACCATCAAACATATTCAAATTTTGCAAAGCTAAGTAAGTTTTATTTCCAATAAATTTACTCTCTCACGGTGGCCTTTTATCAGCAGCTTGTATACTTGTAGCTTTCCCTCACTGGCTTTATATCCAATATTGTTTTCTTTTTTAAAATATATTTTAATGATTTTTTACAGAAAGGAAGGGAGAGTAGGGATAGAGAGTTAGAAACATCCATGAGAGAGAAAAATCAATCAGCTGCCTCCTGCACACCTTCTAATGGGGATGTGCCCACAACCAAGGTACATGCCCTTGACCAGAATCGAACCTGGGACCTTTCGGTCCACAGGCTGTGCCCTATCCACTGAGCCAAACCGGTTTCAGCTACACTGTTATTTTCTTATGTACCTAAAAACTGTGTCATCCTTTCAATATTTTAGTTATTCAAAGCTCAACTCCAGCACCACGTTCTGTATGAAGCTTTCCTGATGTCCTCTTCAGAAGAAATCTTTTCCTCTTTGTCTATTTTAAAACCTTGATTGTTGCCGAAACCGGTTTGGCTCAGAGGATAGAGCGTCGGTCTGCAGTCTGAGAGGTCCCAGGTTTGATTCCGGTCAAGGGCATGTACCTTGGTTGTGGGCACATCCCCAGTGGGGGGTGTGCAAGAGGCAGCTGATGGATGTCTCTCTCTCATTGATGTTTCTAGCTCTCTATCTCTCTCCCTTCCTCTTTGTAAAAAATCAATAAAGTATATTTAAAACACACACACACAAAACATGCAATTAATGCACTCACCAATGCCTTGGCAGGACCAGGCCAAATGGTTTGCGGGCCTTATACAGCCTGCGGGCCTGATGTTCCCCATCGTTGGTGTAGAGTGATGAGAAAAGATCTATCCTAAAATTTCCAGCATGTTCTTCATTTAAAATGTCAGAGGAACTGTCCAGACAAGAGCCGGTTTCAGGAATGATGGGGAGGGCGGGAGGAGGGGAGAAAAAGGGGGAGTGGAAAGGAAAGGATGTCCACGAAGCCCCAGCTGTGGTGTGAATGGTGAGAATGAGGGGACATTCATGGAAAGCTCGCTCTCTGAAGAATGCGTTAGGGATGTAGGTTCATATTGGCAGTCACACTCAGATGAAAGTACCTGTACCGCTCACTACTTATTCCAATGTGGGGAGTTAAGTGCCTGATTCCTCAAGGAGCTACCGAAGACAGGTAAATAGGAGAGGAAGGCTTATTTTAAAAGGAGCCACTTTTTTTGACTGTGAGTAATGTAATAAAAATTTATTAGCCCCAGAAAACAGACTCTCTCATTCTCCTTCCATCGCCGAGATCCTAAGAAGCAGCTCAGGGACATTACGCTGAGTCTCACACTTCCATGTAGCTTGGGAAAGATTAAATGGGGAACTTACATGCATCTCTGCACAGCCCCTGGTCACACACAACAGTGCAGTGAAGACTTTGGGGGATTGGGGTGCAGAGTCATTAGGAAAATGGGGGACATGTGTAATACTTTCAGAAATAAATTTGTGTTTAGGACTGGAGCTCAGTAAAAGCTAAAATGCAGTGTTCCAGGGGAAATATATTTACATTCTCTATGGAACTTCATTTTACTATGTCATTTGACTCTTAAACTCCATTTTGAAAATTACTTCTGAAAGTATTACAGATGTCCCCCATTTTCCCCAATGGCCCTGGGCACCCCACATTTCCCCCCAAGCCTTCACTGCCCTGTTGTGTGTGACCAGGGGCTGTGCCTAGATGCATATAAGTTCCCCTTTTATTAATCTTTCCCTCTCACTCTCCCCTTCCCTGCCTGCCCTCTGAGACTCCTCGGTCTGTCCTGTGCATCTGTGCCTCTGGATCTATTTCGTTCATCGGGTTGTTGTGCTTCTTAGATTCCACATGTGGGGGAGATCACATGACACTTGTAAACTTGTTCTCTCTGCCCGGCAAAGTACGTGGTGAACTTGGCAAGTATGAATAGACAGGGGTTTTAGAAAAGAGTTGTTTATATTCGTAAAACACTTTAGGGGCTGAAGAGGGGGAAATTGAACAATATAAATAATAAGCATAAGATTGGGATACAAAATAATTGTCCTCTGTAGAGAAAAATTAGGGGGAAGACTGGATATTGAAGAAATAGATTATTTAGCCAAAACCGGTATGGCTCAGTGGATAAAGTGTCGGCCTGAGGACTGAAAGTTCCCAGGTTTGATTCCGGTCAAGGGCACGTACCTTGGTTGCAGGCACATCCACAGTGGGGGGTGTGCAGGAGGTGGCTGATGGATGTTTCTCTCCCATCGATGTTTCTAACTCTCTATCCCTCTCTCTTCCTCTCCATAAAAAAATTAATAAAATATATTTTTAAAAAGAAATAGATTATTTAGATATATTAAATCATGGCTACAAATGTATATGATCTCTCCGCCCTCCTCTCCAAATAAAGGATCAGATTGTAAACACTACTTAGCAAGTCCCAAACTGTTCTCTGATATTTTTTACTCATGAGAAGAGAGAAAACCCCAAGACCTTATGCGTCCGTCGGACTGGTCCCCCTTGCTTTGCTCCCAACACCCCCCTAAATCAAAACAGCGGGCCGATGGTGCAGTGTCATTGTCTCTGATGTGTCGCCAGAGTGTTACTTCTGGCTGTGCATCAAACATGCCGCCACCGCTGGCTGCCTGGGAACTCACCAGGTGTATGGAGTCGCTTATCCTCAGGTGCCCTCTGGCGCGCGCACTTCTAAAGAAGACGCAGGAGTGTGTTCAGCCGGGTCATTGTAAAACCAGCCCTGGCCTGGCACAGTGACCTGCCTCATCAGAAGCTCCATGGGTGATAATTTCACAGGAAACAGACACAGACCAGCACAGACCGACAGGCAGTTTCTGTAAGGGCGCATGTCTGTTTATTTTTTGGCTGCAGGTTCTCTTATTCAGATTAAGGATGCCCCCTGCTCTTTCCAGTTTGCTAAGAGTTGTTTTCATGTGTGTGTGTGTGTGTGTGTGTGTGTGTGCACACGTGCATATATATGTGTGTGCATATATATGCATGTGTATATGTGTGTGAATACACATATGTATGTGTATATGTGTGCATATATATGTATGTGTATATGTGTGCGCACACACACACATATATATAAATGTGTGTTAATCCAGTGCTTTTTTATGCATCTACTGACATGGTTTCTGTCGGTAAAGCAAGCCGTTCACATGGGAAATACAGGTCTGATGATCTGATATTAAGAACCTGAAACAAAACCCATTTGGTCAAGGCACAGTATTGATCTGTAACAGTTCACTCAGAGTTGTGACCTTGCCTTGAAGATAACTATAGGCTTGTCTTGCTTCCTTGTATTATCTTTGTAAAATTCTGTTGCCAGCATAATGGTCTCCTAGAAGGAGTTAAGAAGGTTTCTCACATTTCCCCTGGCCCCCAGAATCTGGGAAACTTTGGGTTAATCCTCCCTCCAGTGTTTGGGGGACATTATCGATGAGACCGTTTAGTAGGAGAGATTTCTTTAGCCACCAGCTTTTTTACATACAGTTTCAAATTTCAATAAAAATATTCATATCACTCGTTATTATTTTCCTGTAAATGCACCTATTTAATTGTCAAAACATATTGCTATCATTTCAAGATATCATCTTATTATTGAAGACACTGGCGTGTCCCCCTCCCCACTGGGTGCTGGGGGCCTTATGCTATCTTGGAAAAAAAAAGAATTTTCTAACACTTTGCAGGAGGGATGAGGGATTTTTATTTGCGTGGAATTGCACCCCTGGGTTTCCGAAGCCCCCTCCGAGCCATAGAAGAACAGCGGGGGTTTCAGCGCCCCGGCTGCATCAAAGCCAGTGTCCAGAGCTTCTATTCCATATGGCAGCCGCGCCCAGTTCAGGTTCAGGCTGTGACTGTCTGTTAGTCTAGTGTGCGTCTGTGCGTGTACGTGTGTGTGGGGAGGGGGGATTATAAAAATAGTTTCAGCATGTGTCAACAATGCGTTGCCTTTATTCTTTTTTAAAAATATATTTTATTAATTTTTTACAGAGAGGAAGGGAGAGAGATAGAGAGTTAGAAACATCAATGAGAGCCAAAACTGGTTTGGCTCAGTGAATAGACTGTCGGCCTGAAGACTGAAAGGTCCCAGGTTCGATTCCTGTCAAAGGCATGTACCTTGGTTGCAGGCACATCCCCAGTGGGGGGCGTGCAGGAGGCAGCTGATGGATGTTTCTCATTGATGTTTCTAGCTCTCTATCTCTCTCCCTCTCTGTAAAAAAAAAAAAAAAATCAATAAAATATATTAAAAAAAAAAAAAACATGGATGAGAGAGACATCGATCAGCCGCCTCCTGCACGCCCCCTACTGGGGATGTGCCCACAACCAGGACACATGCCCTTGACCGGAATCGAACCTGGGACCTTTTCGGTCTGCAGGCCGATGCTCTATCCACTGAGCCAAACTGGTTTCAGCCGTTGCCCTTATTCTTTAGGCATCTTTTATAATAAAGGATTTGTCATTGCAAAGGTGCCTTTTAGGATAAAAGGGTGTCTCATCTAACTTAAACTCTAACCTGTCTTAAAGTACCCAGGAAGCATCCTGAAGGCAGGGGTCGCCGTGAGTCTCTATCTTTGGAGTAACGTTTTCAGAAATGGCATTTAGTACAGTTAGTTTATTTCCATCATGGAATCAAAGAATAACAGTTATCATTACGAAGTTAGCAGAGTTTTAACACTGAACGCTGTATTTTTTTTCATGAACTTGAATTGAAATGGCTACCTCAATTGCAAAGCTGGCTGCACCTTTAGAAATACACCAGTAGTACTGAAACTGGTTTGGCTCAGTTGATAGAGGGTCGGCATGTTGACTAAAAAGTCCCAGGTTCGATTCTGATCAAGGGCATGTACATTGGTTGTGGGCACATCCTCAGTAGGGGCGTGTAGGAGGCGGCTGATTGATGTTTCTCTTTCATTGATGTTTCTAACTCTCTATCCTTCTCCCTTCCTCTCTGTAGGAAAAAAATCAATAAAATATTTTTTTTTTAAATAAATATACCAGTAGTATTTAATATGTTCATCAAGGCACATGGGCACATGCTTTTCATGCACTTTGAGTAGACTTTATTATGAAGATGTTTATAGGACATAATTGGTTTTTCCATTTCTAATATCACTTTATTCTGTTAGCAAAGAGTCAGCATATACATTTTAAACATCAGTTGTACCAAGGAAACTCTGTGCTTTTGAATACCACCTCCTTACCTTTCCTAAACAAATAATAATCCTGAACACTCTGACTTCGAGTCAGAATCGAATGTGACAGACGTATGACCCAAAACACAATTTTCCTACTGAGCAGGGATCTCAGGAGGACAGTGGGAAGTAGCTCCCGGCTTAGAGAAATCCGGTTTTTCACTCAGCGATGTCTTTTAGGCTAATGTTCCCTTTCCTTCCTGGGTCGATTTAGGCCCGTCTGTCTCAGAGGACTTCACATGGACTCATTGATCTCCCCAGAGCCCCTTGCACCGTGAAAGCGCGGTGCAATGACTGGCGATTGCAATTAGCACCGGACGGACGTTTTACTCTCGCTTTCTTCCACCCAGGTAGTCCTCACAGCCTTTGTTTTTTTTTAAATATCACCTTGTGAAGCCAAATTAAGATCAACATATTGGACAGTACTACTGATTGACCTCATCTGGAAACAAAATTGAAAATCAAGTGTTTTAAAAGAGGTTATTCCTTCTAACAATTCACCTGAGCAGCTAGAGGAGACACTTTTATATTCAGCACGAAATGACCTTTTGGAGAAAGGTACTCAACATGCTGAGTGAGTGCCCCTTTCATCAATGGGAATCAAGCAGCTGCATAATGCAGTTGACCTGAAAAAAAAAATGACTGAGCTGTCTAGAAATTCACTCCCGTGGAAAAGCATCCGAGTTTATCGGAGAATCTAGTATTAAGCACTTTCCATCTATGAAATTTCAGCTTATGTTGAAGATCAAACTCTTTACACTTGCAGGCACGTTAAGATCTGGGGCAGGTGGTATTATAAGTTTATGTGCATTGTACATAAGCAGTGAAGAGGCATTATCTGAACAGCGAATGTTGTCATTAAGTTTTAGAGATAAACTGGATGAACTCATTCAGGCTGAAAACGTGTTTTTAAGTCAGTTCTTCCAAATGTCTGACCAGATCCCTGCTCATTTGTTTCCACCCTGTAGACATAGCCACAGACCTTGCCAATAACATCCATCAGCTCTTCAGTGTTTGCTTGTAGCTTGTAAGATGATACCAGGAAGTTGAATGACTTGTTTTGCCAAATGTAAAAAAAATCACGCAGACATGTCAAGTAAGAGTGCATAGCAAATTAAAGTACTGATAACTTAGCCCTAACTGGTTTAGCTCAGTGGATAGAGCATCAGCCTGCAAACTAAAAAGGTCCCAGGTTCGATTCCGGTCAAGGGCATGCACCTGGGTTGTGGGCACATCCCCAGTAGGGGACGTGTAGGAGGCAGCTGGTTGATATTTCTTTCTCATCGATGTTTCTAGCTCTCTATCCCTCTCCCTTCTTCTCTATGAAAAATCAATAAAATATTTAAAAAGGACTGATAACTTAGATTAAAAAAGGATCAGAAAGTAGTGCCAATCTTATTATATTATTTCAAATACAGACTGTGATTCAGTGAGGTTACATAAGCAAGGTCAATATCACCATCTCACAGTTAATATTCATGCTGTGTGTTTCCTAGGTCAACTGTCTTATCAGAGCTCTTCTCAGACTGTGATGTTAATTCCCCATAAATGTAGGCATTGAGGAATAAAGTGATGTTAGAAAGATAACAGCAAATTAGGCACAGATGCATTGCGAAGACATTTTTATGATGAGAAGTTATCAGGGGGAAATAATCTTTGATATGGATGCAATGTTGCTACTGTGGCTGCATATATTTAGAACCTAAAACAGTGACTGATAAATAGTGTATATAGCCAGCCTACTATGTCATCATAAGCATGACATTTGAGTGTGTAGGATTACATTTTGCTCAGTCATGATGGAGCTAGAAGAAAAGATAAGTAAGAATTCATATTTCCAGGGGTGAGTTAAAACAATAAAGTAGAGTGTTCTGAATACCAAAGGGCTCCTGGGTGAGAGAAAACAATATGCAGTTTATAGATGTGGGACCCCCGTGGCCAGCGGAGGGCTGAGGGATGTCTGCGTTTCCACCTGGCTTAGCTGGGCACACTGAGGTGACAGGAATTCAGTAAGGGTAAAAATGTGACTGGGAAATGATGGGACATTCACTGACAAACTTGTCGCAGTGCCTGAGGTCATCTGTGGCTTTCCTTTTTGTTGTTGTTTTTACTGTCTTTTCAATTACACCGATTATTCTAGTCCATTCACAGATTCCTTTGAAACCAATGTCATGCTTTGACCAAATAGTTCAAGGGTGGAGGGCTGTAGGGAACCATGAGAAATTGGGTACTAGCTATTAAGTTATTATATGTGGTAACTTGTTCACAGGTAAATAAGTTACTTCCAAAGCCTATGCTGAAAAGCCATTTGAATTAAAATCCCCCACTGTTTGTATTTTTTAAAAACTGTGTAATAATACATTGCCCTAAGCGGTTTGGCTCAGTGGATAGAGCGTTGGCCTGTGGACTCAAGAATCCCAGGTTCGATTCTGGTCAAGGGCATGTACCTTGGTTGTGGGCACATACCCAGTAAGGGGTGTGCTGGAGGCAGTTGATGGATGTTTCTCTCTCATCGATGTTTCTAACTCTCCATTCCTTTCCTTTCCTCTCTATAAAAAAATCAATAAAATACTTTAAAAGAAGCTGTGTAGTACAACTATCATAACCTACATATACTTTTCAAAAGAAAAATAAGACCTAAATGAATAATTGAGTGAACAATTACCTAGATACCACTCCAGAGAAATATTTAAATGTAGAATACACCCCCGGTTTCCTCTTTATCAATTTGCTGACCTATATTTTGTTTTCAATCTAGCAGCATTCAATCCTACCCATTATCTCATTATGACTAAATTTACATTATAGATCATTCTTCCACTACACACCCCATAAACTAATTGACACTCTCCTACTCGGCACACAGATTTGAAATGAGCTCATTATCTGTTATGATTTTCTTTTAACCAGCCAATAATACAATCAATGTGAGCTGTCATATAACATTTGGGAAGAAACCTCCGGTTTTGATTTCATGTACAAAGTAGAGGCCGATGCATGAAATGCGTGCATGGGGCCTGGCACCCACCACAGTGCCCGGGACCTCTGCCACCTCTGCCTCTGGCCCTAACCTAGGTGACTTTATCTGGGAAGCCATCCAGGACGGTTGGTCTAATCAGCATATTATGATGCTTTTATTATTATAGATTGCCTTCTCCTTAAACATGTAACCATACACACACTTACCGTTAAGGGCGTCTTAAGAGCGTTGGTCACACTGAACCATTTCACGGTTCCATACTATTTTGCAAAAGGGTCAGGAGTCTAGTGAGGGTCTCTCAGCAAATCCGTACATTTCTGCGATTTCTCTGAGAAATATGAATGAGTTGATTTTCCCCATATTAGCATCACAGGAATATGAATAAATCCAATCAGTATTGATTTACAACACAGATAATTAGAGGAGAATGTGCGAGAAGGCTTTCTAATAGAATCCTGTCAATCAAGTCCAGGCCCAGCTTCCTCGTTACGTGTTTGCGGAAGCCGTGGGATGGAATGTGGTGACATTTCAGAGACAGTGACTTTGAGTTCGGAGGAAATGTTTTAGGTTCATTTCATTACCTTCGAAAAGTAAAAGCAAATTTGTCTTGTAAAAAGCAATTACTTCTTAGCTGACCAGTACACAATAGCAGTCTAAGAGAGAGTTCTCATTCCACTATTCAAATCCTGAACCAGCAAACTAGTGTTTGATTTTTCTTTAAGCCAATTTTACTGTGTTTGAATTGCAAAAGCACTTAATCTTCATAAAGTAGGTTATTATCATGGATACCGTATTGTGTTGGGATGGCATACTAGCTGAGGGACTTCAGAGTGGTGTGTGTTTTTTTTAATATATAATTTCAAATATTTATGACATTTGAAAAATGATACTTGCTAGAAAACATTCATGAAAATTATAAGAAATAAATAGAACATTGTAAATTGGGACATTGAACTACTCTTTTACGTCTGCATTGGTACTTATCTTTATTTAAAATGATAGTTTATGCATTAAGTCATGAGTACAATTCTATAAGGACTGTAATGAATAATATATGAGAAAAACCTGACTGAATCTCAGTCAGATTGTTTTGATTTATCTTTAATATTTGATTTACTTTTATTTTTAAATCTTTTAAATTTTTTAAAACCTATTTCAGAGAGGAAGGGAGAGGGATGAGAGAGAATCATTGATCAGTTACTTCCTGCACACCCCCTACTGAGGATCAAGCCTATAACCAGGAAATATGTCCTGACAGGGAATCCAACCGTGACCTCCTGGTTGATGGGTTGACACTCAACCTCTGAGCAACACCAGCTGGTCTCTCTTCAATATTTTAAACTTGGTCTCTATAATGAAATTTAGTTCATACTTTTATAGAGGTGTTTTTAAAAATTTATAATATGCCTCATAATGTTTAAATACAGAAACATAGTTCAGGGGAGCATTTGCTGATGTAGATTGTTGCCCTACGGTGTGAAGTATTACAAGGAGTTAGATAAATCATAAAAATTGTGCTAAAAGTACTATGGAGTGGTAAAGTCTAACATTTGAAAATTAAAATGAAAAAAATATATACATCAGGCTTAGATTAAACAAGATGTTATTTTTTGGTTAACATACTCTAAATTTAATTTCCAAAATAAATCTCCAATGTGAACAAAGTGGAAAGGGGGGAAAAAAAGTATCGACAAAATAACTAAAATATAGCAAAAATTGACCTCAAATTTCAGTGACCTTTAAGAGTATGCCATTGGAATTAGTAATGATCATGGCATGGGAACCAATTTTAGGATTTTAAACAATACAAAGTCACATCAGTATTTACCTATTTACAGTATATATTTTGGAGGGTGTCAAAATGTCATCTGCTCCTAAAGGGTGTTAGAGCATTCTTTAATGTGATTAGAATACAAATTACGGCCATTTTATTACAGCTTGGTAGAAGAGGTGATTTATCTATCAGTTTTAAACAAAGCACCTTCAGGACTGAAACTTACAGGAAGGAAGGGGTTTATTAAAGAGCCTTACACTGGTCAGAAAAAGGACGGGGCCTAGGGTTTAAAGGTCTACATCACCTTTAGGATGGAGTAGACAGAACTCTGGTGCCTTGGGCAGAAGGGTCTCTTGGTACCTTGGGTTTGGGGAGAGAAAGGGAAGTTTTCAAAGAATCTCTGCTGGCTGTAGAGAGGGGGTGGGGGACAGTGAAGGGGTGGTTGGAGGATAGGGACCTCGTCCCTAAGGAAGAAGCATTTGTGGCTCCTGGTTTGGTTGTGGGCAGTGGGCAGAGAGGTGATGCCAAAGCAGGATGCCCTGGCACTGGGGGTGGGGGGCAGCCTCCCAGGTGTCCTTGCAGATTTCCAGCCTCCACACAGGCCAGGGAGCATCCTGCCAGCCTCCCCACAGCTGTGCGCTGCCAACGCCCGCTGGCTCTCCCACTCTCTGGCCCGCAGTGACTGCATTGCAGACATCTCAGGTGCTGTTTTCTGCCAGCCCTGTGTGTGAATACATGATTCCAGTGTGCCGTCCAATACTACTGCTCTTAGACCCAGCAATCATGACTCAGGTTTGGTCTGCCGGTGGGACTGCCTTCATCTGTGTGCCTACAGTGAACATCAGTGAACCGTGCAGACCTATAGGAATCCACCATGACGTCTCGGGCTAGCAGGAAATCTGGGGTGTTACCTGCAGGAGAGCAGAAATGAAAATCGAGATGGAAAACGGCATGCATGTCCTCATGTAAATTTCAAAGGAACAAAGGGAAAAGCTGCGATGCACTAAGTATCTGTAGGAAAGCAGAGGATGTAAATCACCCAGTGAGCCCTCGGGATGGAAGAGCATGGAAATAGTGAGGTGCCAGCAGAAAAGTGTGGCCACGTGGCTTCATTCAAACCGAGACCTCCGCGATGGATTAGAACTGATGGGAGAGGCTCACCACCGGCCACGCTCAGGTGATAAAACACGGTTAGTGGGAAGGAGAGACATTTGCAAGGGCAATTCTCAATTCAAGCCAACGTGTGTCATGGTACATAGGAATGCGGTCCCCAAATTAGAGTTTTCCTTTCCGGGACAAACTCTTTGTGAACTTGAGAGAGAGAGAATCAGTATGGGAGCTCACGTGACAATATTTGGTGAAAGGAAAATAGTTATTTTCAGGTTTGCAAAAAAGACACACACACACAGAAATGAAATGCTATGTTAAAATTAAGTGTAGAAGAGGAAACGTAGTTTTCCCTCTGCCTTGGCAGGTCCTTGACTGAAACACCCCTGTGATAAAACAGCTTAATGAAAGGAAAACCAACAGACATGTATAACATGTAAAATGCCCGTATACAAGGGAGATGGATGCCCAGGGAAAATGAGGAACTCTGAAATGGCCCAAGGCCCCACCTGAATACCACGTGCAGCTGGAGACAAGAAGATGTTGTTTGTGGGGTGTGGGGTGTGCAGTTAGGGGAGGATTTTAGGCAAAGCACAGTGAGGGAGGGTAAGGTCCTGCCTTCTCCATTGTTAATTGGTAAGAACGCCTAAAGATTGAGTCATCCCCCTCACCATTCCTCTCACTCCACTTCCTGGTATAGCCAAGGAGGCACCTTTGCAAAGGGAGATTTCCCTTTAAATGTCAACGTCTCTTACAACAAGAAACTTCTGGTTTCCAGAGCTTCTCCTATGCCTGCTGTTTCTGAAAAAGAACCAGCTCAGACAATCCTCTGACACAGGTGTATTATGGGTGGTGAAGACTGCTCCCCTTCATCAGAAAATATCTGAGTGCCTCTCTGTGTCCTACACTGTGTTTGATTAAGACATCTCAAGCGTCCTGTACACCCTCTGAAGCTCTTTGATTGGGGAAACTGGAAGGTTGGCTGAGAGAAATCAATCCCTGACAAATAGCCATCCTCTCTTCTAACAATGATCTCTTTGTGTGGAAAGTACTGTAGAGGTCCCTTTTCCCCCAGTGACCCTTTCTAGCCTGCTTCTGTCCCCCACCCTGCCCCAGACCTTCACCACCCCAATGTCTGTGTCCATGGGTTATGCATATATGCACAGAAGGTCTGGGTGATCTGTTCTCGCCCACCCAACTCCCTCCATCTTCCATCTGAGGGTCATCGGATTTTTTCCACATGTCTGTGTCTCTGGGTCTATTTTGTCCAGTTTATTTTGTTCCTGAGATGACACATACAGCTGAGATCATGGGGCATTTGTCTGACTCTGACCAGCTTATTTCGCTTAGCATCATACTCTCCATGTCCCTCCAGGTTATTTCAAAGGATAAGTTCTTCTTTTTTCCCGCTGCATAGTATTCCATGGTGTAAATATACCACAGCTTTTTATCCACTCATCGACTGATGGGCACTTGGGCTGTTTCCAGATCTTAGCTATTGTAAATTGTGCTGATGTGAACATAAGAATGCATGCGTTCTTTCTTATTGGTGTTTCCGGTTTCTCAGGATCTATTCCTAGGAGCAGGATGAATTTGTTAAAGACAATGTACTTCAGGTGCATTGCATTGTTGTAGAGGCATTAGAAATAAGGTTTGTGAGAATTGCAGCGTGTCTTAAATAATAATCACTTAAGAGACATCTAAGAGCTCTTATTTTCTTAGGTCATCCTAGTAAATCAATCTGCTTTCCCTGATTCAGCTCCATAAATCTTACATTCTGAGCCCTGCATTGCTCCATATTTCCCCACAGGGTAGACCCCGTTGCTGGCTAGCCATCCAGTGAATTCCCTCTGCTTACATACTTGGGAATCACACACCACAGCCTCTTTCTGTGGGAACAGGCAGGTGTGGAAACACTTCTCCCATCCCTGACAGAGCTGTGCCCGCCTTCCTGCCAGCTGTTCCCCACTGCCCTCTTTGCCCCAGGGGCTCTGCCTGTAAAACCAGCAGGTGCTGCCTTGCTCCAGCCTCCATTGGTTAGACAGCCTCCTCACCTCTGCACACCACAGGGATCCCAAGGATTGCAGCTCAGTGCCCTGCATCCCTCTGCTGTCTACCAGCTCCCAGTATCAGGTCAGTACCTCCAATTCTTCCCTAAAGGTAGCAAGCTGGCTCCTGCATGTGCATTCCATTGCCACCGCAATTCACACATCTCCAAGCACACCCCGATGAGAAACTAGCCCCCATGTCTCTGGAGATGAATCCCTGGCACCTATATTTCTGTTGGGACAGGCACACTTCCAGGAGGAAGAGTGACAGCATCCCAGTGGACACTGCTTGGCTTTTCCCCTCATGGGGAAACCTCCTCCTAATGCTGAATTGAAAGCTGAGGAAATGAATGAAAGTGGACAGACCATTCAGATCCTACTGTGGTACGAAACGATTCTTTAACTCAAGATTTCAGTCCAAAGGAGTGAGAACGCCACAGAAATCATCACTAACTCTTACCAATCACAAACATGAAAGTTATGGAAATGTAGGGAAGTTGTCTCTCAGGGCTGTGTTGTTCTATCATTGAAAATGAAGTGCTGGAATATTGCAGCCATTAACAATGGCATACACTAGGAAGCTTATCAAATATGACAGTTTTATGATTTCCAAAATGATCTATGTTTCAAATTTAAGATCGTCTATTCTAGAAATACACCGTGTTCCCTCTAATTGCAATCATTTTCAACAAAAAAAGAATATCTGATGGAGATTTGAAATAATCATTCAACTTAATTAACCAATCAGAAGTTCTAAAAATTTACTGAACTTCATGTGGGATTTATATTCATTAAAACCTGGAATAAAAGGTTAGCATCTGAAAAGAGCATTTCAAGCCAGCATTATATTTAGAAACTAACTCCTTACCAACAAAAGGAGACGCTCAAATGATGCAGGAGATAGAAATCAAAGGAAACATAAAATGAATTATGATTTGCATGAAAATCACTTTAAGAGGAAATTTAGTGCACAACCTGAAGGACAAATGGAAGAAGACAAACCCAGTAAGATTCAATATTATTTGCTTAAAAAGCAGACCATTGCAGTTTCATGAGTCTTATTTTATTTTACTTTATCATTTTTATTATAACCACCACCCAGTTTCTATTGAACCAAACAGCTTGATTCATTTTGTATGTCTTAAAGTCAGGGCGCCTATATCCTTGGTTATTCCCATTATGATTGTGTTTGGCTGGTGCATCTATTCTACGTCGATTGTGAAATGTATTCTCAGAAAGTCTCGTTCAAGATTTGGTATCAGCTCTTTTGAAAATCAAGCCAGCCTTTCTTTGGGCCATCACAAGTGACCTTCTACAGAACTTCTCTGAGGAGGGGTCTCAAAAGGCATACCCTACCACAGGACGCTAAGAGCAGAACTGCAACAGCGGAGACGTATCCGTGTCCAAGAGACCAACAACAACCAGATGTGACCAGCTGGCCTCAGAAAGACACAGGAGAGGTCTGGGCAGAGGGCACCGCCAGGTCTAATACCAGCCATCAGCAGCTAAGTGGGCACCTGTCAGGAGGCGAACACACGAATACAGACATTTGCAGACATCATGAAGATGTCACCCCCATAAAAATGACCACGAGGTGGGAAAGTTAGAATCGGGAACAAAGGCCTCACGCTTTACCCTACCCTTTTCCATCCTGGCTGGAACATTGGGGGAATCGCCTTTTCCTGACCACCTGGTCCCAAGCTTTCCCCTCCCCAATTCCTGTAGTTAAGAAAACAAAAATGAGTCTCGACTAGATTTGGCAGCCATCTTGACCTTCAAGTGACCAACAGGGCCATTATAATCCTATGTAATAAAAGGCTAATATGCAAATTGTCCCCTTCACCAGGAGTTCCACTGGGAGTTTGACTAGAGGGTGGGGCCAGTCATCCAACTGCCCTCAGCCCCTCCCCCTGGCCAGCCTCACCCCTGATCGGCCTACATCAGGGTTGGGGCTGGCCATCCCTAACAGAACTGGCCAACCACACCCCACCCATGCACGAATATGTGCACTGAGCCTCTAGTATCATCATCATAAATTCACATTACATCCCCCCAAACCCAAGACAGTACCTCCTCACCCCCTGGTCTCCTACATTCCATAAAACCTTCCATCCAGACCCCATAGTGGCACCTCCTTCTCCTTTGCCCACTCCCTTCTTGAGTGTACTTCTGCTGTAATACATTTACTGTGCCCTGCGTTTAAATAAACGAGGCATGCAGCCCATTGGCCAGGAGTTTGACATGCTTGAGTTACTCCAGCCTCAATAGGGTGCTTTTGGGAGGTGACAATGGATGTTTCTCTCTCATTAATGTTTCTCTCACACTCCCTCTCCTTCCTCTCTGTCTAAAATCAATGAAGTCAGTTACAAAAATTAAATCTACACTGTTGAAGCACAATTCCATCTCACAGAAGCTGATTTGGGTTTTCAGTTGGGAGCATCCTTTTAGCCAAAGTCAGGAAGTAGCAGTCTAATGGAGTGGTTGGCAAACTGCGGCTTGCGAGCCACATGCAGCAATTTGGTCCCTTGAGTGTGGCTCTTCCACAAAATACCAGGGCCTGGGCGAGTCTATTTTGAAGAAGCAGTGTTAGAAAAAGAAGTTTAAATTTAAAAAATTTGGTTCTCAAAAGAAATTTCAGTCGTAGTATTGTTAATATTAGGCTGCATTGATGAGTGAGTTTGCCGACCACTGGCCTAGTGCCTCAGCAGCAGCTGGTTGGAAGAGTCTGAGACGCAGGTATGATGTACCCATTGGTATTTACCTGATTCACATTGCCTTCCCCGAAGGGCGGTATTGTGTGTTAAATCTGCCCTTTGTGACACTGAGTCCTGCTGAGTGTGAGTGCCGGAAGGGACTTTACAAAGTATCTACTCCAGTGTCCCCATAGAGTTAGAGTGAAAAAGTAGTCCACTCCATTTAAATTCCTATCCAAAGTTTAAAGTCAAGTCAGACACTGTAAGCTAGGATCTGACTGAGGGAATGAGGGGGAAAGGAGGAGGGAAGATATTGACCAAAGAACTTCTATGCATATATCAATAACCCATGGACACAGACAATAGTGGGGTGAAGACCTGGGGAGGGAGGAGGAGGTTAATGGGGGGAAATCAGGCCATCTGTAATACTTTCAACAATAAAGATAACTAAAAAAAGGCGAAAGAAACAGTAGGCTAGTACCCAGTCCTTTTGACTTTCCCCCAGCCCATTATATCACAGCGCCTTTTCTAACACATTGAAGATCCTTTTCTGAGCCTAAAAAGGAAACTGCACGTCACTGCCGTCTTGAATAAGGATGAAATCAAACCAGCTTTGTTGAAAATTAATATTTTGGTGATTTTTTTTACAACTTTAGCATGTTTCAAACATAATGGATACCTATAAGCAACTCCTTCCCCGGCAGCTCAGATAAAAACTCTGCACAATATTACATTTATACCCTGCTGGCAGTGTAATAGACTCTGGCTCCAATCTGCCGGCTCCTTTGTGAAGCTTCAAAAGAACGCCGTCTCCTCTCCTAGGCCGTGAAATCCAAACAACCATTCTCTCTAGCCCCATTATTTTTCCCGTGGAGTTGCAGGAATTTAAAAGCATATTAACATGTTTCAACCCTCAGCAAATTGCTTTTGCTTCTTCTGGAACAAAACGGTAATGAACACGTACCGGGGCATCGAGGGGCGCTGCAGTGAGAAGTCCAGGAAGATCTTAATTTATGATCGTCGAGTCTGCTGTTTTAGGATATCATTAGCGGTCTGCAGAATCTAGAGCATCACCTGAGTGTGTCTCATTTGATGCATAAATGAGGGGCAGAGCTTACAGTTTATTACCCTCAGAAAATATTCAGCATCGAGTCCCACCTCAAGCTTGCTCCGGTTAATCTTACCTTTTTTTCAAAACATGCTTTTTGAACATGCCAGGAGAAAATCTATATTAGTAATAGAGGCGATTCCATAATGACTAAAAAAATGTAGTGGAATTGTGACTACAGCCTGGAATTGTGTGCTGTCCTATGAATCACGTGAAGGAGAAGTACCCATGTGGAAAGTTTACCAGAAGGGAAAGTAATCAAGAAGGCCGGTCACTGCATATTCCTTTTTAATTGCATGTGTATATCATAAAATATAATAAAATTGTGTCAAATGGTTTTTCTGAGGTCATTGTGTTTTATTTTTATTCTGTTGATATGGCATATATAGTTCATTTATTTTAATATATTGGGCCAACTTGGTATTTGTATGGTAAGTCTCATTCCGTCATGGTGCTTAATTCACTATATACATTGCTGGATTTATTTGTTTATTTTTTTGGTTTTTAAATTATTTTGCTCCATTTGACATTAGTTTGGTTTGTCTCTCCAATTAAATACTATGTTATATCCCATGTTTAAATTATGTTTCTTCTCTTCCTTTGTGTTCTCTTGTGGAATCCATGATTATATAATATACATTTACAAATATAACTTAAATAAGAGATTTAAGGCATAATTTTAGAAGATTGTTTTGGTACAGGGGAAGGGAAAACTAGATTGTAGGGGGAAATGTAGTTTTCTTACATTCAAAATAATGTCCTCAAATTATGATTGTTTTAAGACAAAATTATAATTTCCCCCAAAATATATTTGTTTTAGAATCTTAATTAGAGTACAGATGTTCCCAAATGTTTACATACTTTCTTGGGAATATATCATGATTGCTCATATATCAGAAAACTCAGTGAGTCTTATGTTGCCTCTTACCCGAATTTCTCACTGTTAACAGTTCAGCGGATGGCAGTGTTTAAGCAGTGCATTTAATTAATGTATTTGCTCTTCATGCTGTTTTTACCTTACTTTAAGTGTGCTCCTGGGGACCAGTATGGTTTTGTTAAACAGTATGAGGCACATTCATTCCATGGTTAATACACAATACAATTTTTATCTGGCCCACCTTTGATTGATTACAAAGATCCTGAAATGCAGTGATTCATTTGTTATTGATGGCCAGGCCATGACATTTTACTCTTGTTTCAGTAGGAACTTGCCTGTCTGTATTTCTTCCTGAAAAGTAAATTGCTGCATACCTCAGTGTCTTTGGGGCTGCTATTAAAAAATACTGCACTGTGAAGCTCATAAACAACGTAAGTTTATTTGTCATAGTTCCAGAGGCTGGAAGTTCAACATCCGGGCGCCTGCATGGTTGGGTGATGGCCCTCTGCTAGGTGATGCTTCTCCTAGCCTCACAGGGTGGGAAGATCAAGCTGATTCTCTGAGGCTCCTCTTGAAAGGGCACTAATGCCATTCATGGAGGCCCCAGCCTTGGGACCTAATCACCCCAATTCCACACACCCTAATATCATCACCTTGGGGATTAGGTTTTCAGAATAGGATTTTTGGAGGTCACAGGCATTCAGATCATAGCACCTGACATGACACTCTGTCCTGTTTTCCTGAGTCTCTTTGAAGCCTAGAGTTCTGCACTTGATCCACACGGACAATAGCTGAACCTTTACTGCCTTCTTCTGTCCATATCACCACACCGGTAATCACATGCTTTCACCCCATTTTTCTTCCTGACATCACAAGAGATAGCTGGAATGAGTTTCAGAGCAGGCCTATCTGAACAGCTTTTGGTGGATTCTCTCACCACCTTGCAACTTCTGCCGAAACATCTGTGTGTATGTAGCATGCTACTGGCATGCTTCCACCACTGCCTGTCATGCTTCCACCACTGCCTGTCATGCTTCCACCACCTGCCTGTCATGTTTCTACCACCTGTCCGTCATGCTTCCACCACCTGCCTGTAATGTCTCTATCCACCACCTGTAATGTCTCTGTCCACCACCTGTAATGTCTCTCCCACCTGTCTATAATGTCTCTATCCACCACCTATAATGTCTCTGTCCACCACCTGTAATGTCTCTGCCCATAATCTGTAATGTCTCTGCCACCTATCTATAATGTCTCTATCCACCACCTGTAATGTCTCTGTCCACCACCTGTAATGTCTCTCCCACCTGTCTATAATGTCTCTATCCACCACCTATAATGTCTCTGTCCACCACCTATAATGTCTCTATCCACCACCTGTAATGTCTCTATCGACCACCTGTAATGTCTCTGTCCACCACCTGTAATGTCTCTATCCACCACCTATAATGTCTCTGTCCACCACCTGTAATGTCTCTGCCCATAACCTGTAATGTCTCTGCCACCTGTCTAGAATGTCTCTGTCCAGCACCTGTAATGTCTCTCCCACCACCTGTAATGTCTCTATCGACCACCTGTAATGTCTCTGCCACCTGTCTAGAATGTCTCTATCCACCACCTGTAATGTCTCTGTCTACCACCTGTAATTCTCTGTTCACTACCAATAATGTCTCTCCCACCTCCTTGTAATATCTCTGTCAGCTCTCTGTAATGTTTCTCCCACCTCCCCAGAATGTCCCCCGCCTCCCCAGAATGTCTCTATCCACTGCCTGTCTGTCATGCTCCTGCCACCTGCCTGCGTGTCATGTTACAGCCCCTCCCGTTTACTTGTATCTGGCCATCGCTGGCTGCATTCCCTCAAATAAGCCATTCGCCTCCCAAACATGTACTTCCCTCTACTGGAAATCCAGGAAGAAACCCCTCGCACACTCAGATAATTGATGTTGATTTTAATAATGAGTTTTGGAAAGGAAAACCTACCCTTGAATTCTAACTTGAAGGACACCTTTAATCTTTAATGGTAGTAATTGCTGGCTCAGTGTTTTCAGAAATGAGTTTTGTTAAGCAGATATATTTAGCACTCCCCGCGATGCTGTCTGAAAATAAGTTGCAATGAGATCCCATTTCCACCTGTCGGATGGGCACAGATCAAACACGGCTGATGAAATGCAGCGATTGCAAAGATGTGAAAAAATGGTTCCTCTCATATCTGCAAAGAAAGTAAACGATTAAAAAACTTTATAAAATTAATCTGGCTGTTACTGTTAACATTTCAAACGGATCTCAACCTTTTATTGTATAATTACAATCTGAAGCCTATTTCCACACAGAACTAAAAATAGTGGTAAGTAAAGGTACATGAGCCCTGAACGGGTGACTCCGACGGTTGGAGGGTGGTCCCAGACGCCAAAATGTTGAGGGTTCAATTCCCAGTCAGGGCACACACAAGCATGGCAGGCAGGTGGTACAAGAATGGCAGGCAGGTGGTGCAAGCATTACAGACAGGTGGTGAAAGCATGACAGGCAGGTGGACAGATTGTGAGTTCCCTCCCCAGTTGGGGTGCTTTTTAGAGGCAACTGATGTTTCTCTCTCACATTGATGTTTCTCTCTCTCTCTCTTCCTCTCCCTCTAAAATCAATAAACATATCCTCGGGCGAGGGTTTAAAAATAAAGACACACGGATAGGATGTTTATTGTAATGGTATTTGTTTTGGCAGAACAAAACAACACAAACATCCTTAGCAACCACACGTCTATCAAGGAAAAGAATAAGTATATTCGTATTTTTATACATTAAAATACTGTTAAAAAGGCTGAATTAGATCCGCATGGATTATCTTAGAGAAATGATCTATGATATATCAAATTGAAAATGTTGCAAAGTAATCGCTCTAGGATTTTCTGGTATCTTTAAAGGGAAAATTACTGTCTGTCTCTAGACTTATAATTCTTTCATCCACTTTGTATTTCATGTAACTCTTGTTCATTTGTCTTAATACCTAAACTAAATGGATCAGCTTTTAACATTTTTTTCTCAGTCATAATTATAAAAGTACCTCTCTAAATATTAATGGAAAAAGACTTTAAATCTTCATTTAAGACATGTATTTTTAAACTTTTAAATCCAAGATAAAAATAAGTGGTTTATAGATATGACATTTTATTTGGCCTATGTAAAAACAAACAAACAAACAAAAAAAAACACAGAGAAAAAGGCCATTACCATCCTTGGTTTAAGTTCTAAAAGTTCTGCTCCCTGGAAAGATGCCCTCCCCAATTTTAACCCGAGTGTAGTTAATAGTGCAACCTGTTACTTCTCCTAGTGCCAGGAGACCCCGCATGGAACCATCTAGAATCATGGCCCCCCCCTTTTTATGAAATAAATATTTGTAACAGTTCCATGGCCATGTGGATGAGGGAAATGTGGAACAATTGTAGAAACAGGTGAATTTGGGGCCTAGCTGGTTTGGCTCAGTGGAAAGAGTGCTGGCCCTCAGACTGAAGGGTCCGGGTTCAATTCCGGTCAAGGGCACAAACGTTGGTTGCAGGCTCAGTCCCTGGCCCTGCTCGGGGCATGTGGAAGGCAACCAGTTGCTGCGTCCCTCTCACATCAATGTTTCTCTCTCTGTCTGTTCCCTTCCCTTCTGCTCTCTCTGAAAATCAATGGAAAAATATCTCAGGTGAGAATTAACAGAAAAAAGTAGGTGAGTTTGGTGAATCATTATTCATATTTCGGGAGCTTCTTATCTTTTCTGTAATATCCTTCTCTAGAGAGAGTTAGCAGCTTGGTCTTACACAGTCGGCGCCTTGATTTGCTGGCTCGGGTGCCAGTCCTGAGGCCGAGGGCAGCGTTCATGGTCATCTTATTCCATGGTCAGGTGTTCAGGTCATCTCCATAGCAACACAGGAACTTCGCGTCCCCTAGAGAACACGGAGTTTCCCAGCAGGGGAACAGGTGAGCTATAAAACTCCAGGAGCCAGTTCTGAGATTCTCCTTTGAGAAATCCGTTCAGTCTCCATCCAGCCTCCTGATCTGACACAGACATTTCAAGCCACACGTGACCCGCTCCGGGTCGGCACTGCTTGCACCCCAACCTGCGAGGATGCAAAGACTGATTCTCCTCTAGGAACGTCTATAAAAACCCGCACATGTCTTAGGAGGGAGATCAGTGGGCACACAGAGATATGTTTAGCCTGCAGTAGTCAGGGGGGACCTCGGTATTGAGCCAGGAGACAGCTCAAAAGGGCAGCAAGATCGCTTTTCTTCCTCTCCCTGCAGCGGGAGTGCCCTGGATGCTCAGACCTGCTGCCCTCCGAAGCTGCACTCATTGGGGGGGAGGGGTCCTTGTAATATTTACGACCCCTCCTCCCAGTATCCAGCAGGTCGAGATACTCTGGTTCCTAGGGTCACCTCATCTGAAGGCAACTCTGAGAGAGTCTGAGGCTAAAGGACCGCAGAAAGACGCAGTGATTGTGGACCTCATGGGGAGGAATTAGACTATTGGCTCCAACTAACGATGTTGTGACACTAATACTGATATTTTTTAAAATATATTTTATTTATTTTTTACAGAGAGGAAGGGAGAGGGATAGAAAGTCAGAAACATCAATGAGAGAGAGACATTGATCAGCCGCCTCCTGCACGCCCCACAGTGGAGATGTGCCTGCAAGCAAGGTACATGTCCCCAACTGGAATCGAACCTGGGACCTTTCAGTCCACAAGCCGACACTCTACCCACTGAGCTAAATCAGTCTCAGCTAATACTAATATTTTGAGTTTCATATTTACAAGGCCACAGTTAGCACAATGTAAAAGACACCCCATACATGTACATTCAAGGACAAAGCAGGATATCCCAAGTTCAGTGAGCTCCTTCGTTGGAATGAGAGAGCAGGCATAACATGCACACGGTGTGCGGGAGAAGAAAGCTGTCCAATAAGCACTTTTGTCTCTCAGTGTCTTTTGTTGAAATCCCTCATGAACTCTCTTAAGAACAACATAATTTTCTCTCAAATACTTTGCCAATACGGAGACGGATACAGTAGTTGGGTGCCCGCTTCCGGAGTGGATTTTATGAAGTAATTTATCTGAGCCAAGGCTTCATGGCACCAAGGTTATAACCTCAGGCTATAGAAAAATGATATGTTTTCCATACTCAGGGAATTGGTTAATTTCTCAAGCGAAAATTCCTCCCTAATATAAATATGAGAACAGTTTGTTAACTGAAAATTCAAACCCTAGTTATAAGCAGCTGGAAGAGAAATTAAAAATGTTACAGTTTTCTGAAAAATGAATTTGAACAATCACAATATGTACTTTCTAAAAATACAGGTTTTTCTTTATATTTGTAAACTCAAGACATTTAAGATATCGGTATGATTTTGAAAGACGGAACTAAAGTAAAAACTCTCAAAGACTGCCTAAAGTAGTTAGAAAAATGGATTCAGTATTTTTCTAGGATAGGCAAAATTCTATATTTCAAAAATATTGTTCATAGTCATTTTTTAAAACTCGGTTTTATAACTTCAGGTACATTTGTACTTCTCTTAAACTCTCTTTAATCTGGCATTTGCTATTAGGATAAGAAGGCACATTTTGAGGTATAGTCTTTAAATTTTGAGGCATTTGTCTAGAAGTCAACAACCAGTTATGACCTAAAATTTTTTTCTGGTTTTCTGAAATTTAAGAAGTTTAATTGACAAGTGGTTTTCCTATTTGTAAAAAATTGTTCCTCTTGTACACCTGCAGGCAGAGTAACTTAGACCAAAATGATTCTTAAGGTCAGTAAAGGGGGATCAATGGTGATGGGAGGAGACTTGACTTGGGGTGATGAACACACAATTCAGGGTACAGATGATGTGTTGTGGACTTAAGCACCGGAAGCCTGAATCAGATTTTTCACCAGGTCCCTCCAGTAAATTCAGTACGAAGGACACAAAGATCTTTCTGGAAAGCTTCGGGATGAGTAGCCGTGGGTTCTTTTCCCTGGAGAGTCTACATTTTTGCGTGTAAACGTGGTGCGGTATTGACATTTCCTGTGCACTCTGAGCCGATGTGAAGGGCTCACTAGGGGCATTAGCAGGGGCGTTCTGAGGCCAACCAGCTGCCTTGCTTTTTGGTTTCTGGAAACACAACTCTTTTGGTAGAAAGTGTCCTCTAAGTTGTTGAGTTAGTAATTATTTGCCCTCAAATTGTTTGGTTCTTTTCTTTGTCTGAAATCATCACTTGGGAGTGCGAAGATGAATGAATTAGCCCAGTGGTTCTCAACCTTCCTAATGCCATGACCCTTTCACATAATTCCTTATGTGGTGGTGACCCCCAACCATAAAATTATTTTTGTTGCTACTTCATAACTGTAATTTTATTACTGTTATGAATTGTAATGTAAGTATCTGTGTTTTCCGATGGTCTTAGGCGACCCTGCTAGCAGTTCTCAACCTGTGGGTAGAGCCTAAGACCATTGGAAAACACAGATATTTACATGATGATTCATAACAGTAGCAAAGTGACAGTTATGAGGCAGCAACAAAAATTATTCAATGGTTTGGGGTCACCACAACATGAGGAACTATATTAAAGGGCCGCAGCATTAGAAAGGTGAGAACCACTGGACTAGCCAGATATGGAATCATAGCTTGGAAGCACTAAGGAGGACTAGAGGCCCAGTACATGAAATGTGTGCAGGGGTTGTGTCCCTAAGCCTGGCCGGTGACCTGGGCCTTTCTGTGGGGCAACCAGTGGGGCATTCAGGGGGCCCCTGCTGGCACCTGTTTTGGCTGGCCTGCCACCATCCCCTCGCTGGCCCCGCCTCCTGACCACCCCACAGCAGCCCCCGTATCGTCCCGTGGCTGCCACTAGTCGCCTCCCTCTGTGGGGCAACTTGCAGGGCAATCAGGGGGCCCCTTTGGCACCCGCCTTCGCTGGCCTGGGGCCTGCAGGCTGGGGCAGCTCCTACATTGAGCGTCTGCCCCTGGTGGATAGTGCATGTCATAGCGACCCATTGTTCCACGGTCATTCCAAGGTTCGGTCGATTTGCATGTTAGGCTTTTATCATACAGGATGACAGTAGTGGGTGTAATGAGCCCCCAGTGAGCAATTGAAGGGAAAGGGCAGGCAAATCCGTTGAGATATCTTGAAAGTAAAGTGACCTAAGTCGCCACGAGTTTATTCCTGATTGTAGTACCAGACTTGAGTGGCTGTGCCAGGAGATGGGCAGCCCTTCTGTGTAAGTCCTCCTTGCCTGCGGATGACTTGCATGGTGAGTCACTTCTAATCGTCTCCATAACCTCTTCTCTGAAGGTTTTAACGGACAGAAAAGCAGTCTCCGCGTTCTTCAATTAAAGAAAAAAACGCAAGTCTACTCAGGCGACTCAGTGCGTCAGATAGCGTATCCCTAGCTCTCCGTTCTGGGTTGGATAACATAGTTTGCCTCTTTGCCTGTCAGTGCTTGCGTGTCCCGTGAAAGAACACACTTAGTGCTCTGGGCCGAAGGGCATTTCCTGCTGATGGGGACAGACGTGGCCTCTGCTTAGCAGTCCAGTGTGTGTTTTCATCTTCGCTTGGCATACATGACCCGCCGCTTTCCATTCCGATGGCATCGCCTCTAGCTCGGCCACCTCCCCGAGAGTTCCTTTTCTGCGCGTTATTTCCATCCTTCAGGTATTTGCAGATCATTTTCACATTCCCTTCCCCGGCTGTAAATATTAGGCTGCTCCAATCTCCCTCATCAGTCAGCCTGCCCTTCTCATTACTTCCCTGGGTTCTTTCCCGCATTTCTATGTCTGCGTGGTACCCAGGCGCCTCCGAATGAACGCATACAGC
The DNA here is from genome assembly GCA_004026805.1 of Lasiurus borealis. Classification (NCBI taxonomy): domain Eukaryota; kingdom Metazoa; phylum Chordata; class Mammalia; order Chiroptera; family Vespertilionidae; genus Lasiurus; species Lasiurus borealis. Next base: position 109,291 of record PVJN01000890.1, on the reverse strand, counting down.
TGCGGTCTCACCAGTGATAACATCGGCTTCCATTCTGAGGGTGGGTTCGTTTTTTATTGGCCGTGCTATTCATGGGTTTTGTTGACTGTGTTCTATCACTTTTCCTTATGAAGTATTTTAATTAAACTAAGTCTTTTCTGTGTCATCATTTCTAATATTCATTTCCAGGGTTTAATAATTACAAGGACACTCTCTAGAATCCATGATTTCATGTTCTGTTTGATGTCGGTTTTGTTTCCTTTTCTTAGAAAGTCTGTATTTCCAGCATTTTGATATCCTCATTTAGATAATTTCTGAAAGTGTTCAATAAAAGAGAACTGAAAACTAATTAGTGCTGGTAAGCTGCTCCCCTACAGGTAGACTCTGTAGTCAGCATTTAGCATTACTCTGATGGCGATATTTCATTCAGCATTTAAACCAGGAAGAAATGTTTATGTCCTCACAAATGAGATCATTGGGAAGTAGTAGCATTTAATGAAACATGTTTTAATACAAAATATGGTTCTGAATGACCCAACAGAGTGTCCCAGGGAAACAGAAAGTGTTAACACTGCCAAGCTTTCCATAGCTCCCTATTGGTGCTCTGATTCTGGGTCCCCGACTCCCCACATTATAGCATCAGTGTTCTGTAATAAACATGTTCCTGTGGAAACCGGAAAGGTAAGTTCCTAACTCTCTGTATAAACATTTTCCTTATAAATTTAATGTACCGGTATTTTGAAATTTAAAGGATGGTTATAAGTGAATCCTGTACATAGGGATATTGAATATGCAAAAATTTGAATTATAACACAAAAGAAGATAGAGAGGCCTCAGAGAATATATTCTGGACACTTCAGTTTGGGCTGGTTAACAGGTTGGGGCGGGGAGACGGTAAGGAAAAGGATTTTACCTGAAAGGCAGGTGAAGGAATGCTGTGGTTCATACCCAGAATCCATTGCTTCCATTGGTTTTATTCAGGTGCTCAGTTCTCTGGTATGTGATTGGGTGAAGATGATCCCATATCCGCCTCCACATATTGTTTCTGATAAGTCATAGCTAATATTGGTCATCTCAGTGTATGCAGGAGAAGTGGAACAAAAGCCAAACTCCACTTTTGATTAAGAAAAAAACACACACAAAAAAACACTTTCAGCAAAGTAAGAGCAAATGGGAACTCTTCAGCCTGGTATAAGCATCTATATCAACTCTCTAGTTAGCATAATAACTAATAGCAAATGATGAGCATTTTTCTCATACATGAAGGAAAAAGACAAATATATCTACTCTCACAACTTCTATGTGATCTTATGTGAAGGTGTTAAAAAGGTGTAATAAGATGTGAAACAAAGCTTGGAAAGGGAGAAGTAAAACTACCTTGATTTGTAGACAATAGGATCATCCATGTAGAAAATCTGATAGATATTCAAGAATGTTACAAGAACCAACGTATAAGAAGGTTGTAGCATATAGTATCAATGTACAAAAATCCATTGTATTTCTATCCTAAGTAAGAAATTACCTGGAATTAAAAATACAACAGTTATAATATCAGAGAACTATATGAAGACCTATAGCAACTAAACCAAATCACATTAACATGAAAACAAGGTGTGTGATCGCCCTGAGAACTATGAATGTTGCCGATGGCTGTCCTTTGCAACTACAGAAAGCTTAGCTACAAGGAGAACAGGACCTTGCTCATGTCTCAGAAGGCTTCATCTAACGAAGCGGTCAGATATCTTTAAAGCAAATGATAAGTTAATGAAATACCTATTAAAAATTCCGCAGGCTTTTCATAGAAATTGACATGTTGTTTTAAAATTCCCCCAGGACCTAGGATTGCCAAAACAACTTTCAAAATGTAGGGACAAAGGCAAAGGGCTGACCATTTCAAAACTTGTAATCACTCTACAGAATTAGGACTGCGGCATTTTTGGATTGGGGTAGGACTGGCGTAATAGAACACATTTGAGGCAGTTCTTTCCTATTTTTTGGAAGATTTGAAAAGTATTACTGTTATTTTTTTGTGAAGCGATGGGTAGAACTGACCAGTGAACCCATGTGGACCCACAGTTTTTTTGTTGGGGGGTTTTGAGTTTTTATTTGGATAGGTGGGTTTACATTTTATATCCTTCCTAAGGCAGGTTGCTGATGCATATTTCTCTAGGAATATGTCTATTTCATCTGGGTTCTTTAGCTTGTTGCTATCCAGTTGATCACAGTATTCTCCTATGATCCCGTTTACAGCTATAATATCCATAGTACTGTTTCTGTGTTCATGGCTGATTTTAGTAATTTGAGTATTCTCTCTTTTTTTTTATTACTCTACCTGAAGTTTGTCAATGTGATCTTTTTCAAGGACTGAATTTTTAAGTTGATCCCTTTGTGAAACCTCACCCTTTTTTTTTTATCCTCTTTCTTTTTAAAAAAAATATTTTTATTGACTTTTTACGGAGAGGAAGGGAAAGGGACAGAGAGCTAGAAACATCAATGAGAGAGAGACATTGATCAGCACACCCTCTACTGGGGATGTGCCCCGCCACCAAGGTACATGCCCTTGACCGGAATTGAACCTGGGACCTCTCAATCCACAGGCCGATGCTCTATCCACTGAGCCACACCAGTTTCGGCTTTTTATCCTCTTCCAATAAGCTCAATACTTCACCTGAGTTTCACTGACCAAAGCAGATCATGGGAGTCTGAGCTGCTGATCCAAAGCACAGTGGCCAACTGGTGGGTGTATAGTTGCAAGTCTTTATTTATCATTTATTTACTTTGTACTCACTGTGCTCTGATGAGCACCAGAAACTTTCCACGAGGTCCCCTGAAGCTCGGGGATGGAGTGGACTTATTTCTTGATCTTGTGAAATGGTGTGGAGCACTCTCAGTTCCTCTTCTTGTTGAGAGGGTGTCATAGATTCTGCAACGTGATGGCAAGTCCTAAGTATTTGTCTCCCTCATCCCTTTTCTCCTCTCCCCTCCCCGCACCTACATTTTCTCCAGGGGTCCTCCCTCTGTGCTGGGGACCTCCAGTGGCTCGCTGTGCCTCTTGTGTTCTTAAAAGGACACCTACCAGATTGGTTTGGGGCCCACTGTCAAGGCTTTATTTTAACTTAGTCACCCTTTTAAAGGACCCATCTCCAAATTCCAAATTCTGTCGGATTTGGAGGTATTTGGGGATCAGGGCTTTCACACTGAATGTTGTTGGGGTCACTGTTCAGCTGATAACAGATCTCCTGCCCATGACCTCCAGGCCTTGCCCTTTGTTTAGTGATAAGCTCCCATTTATAAAGCCACTTTTATCAGGGCCTCAGACACTTGAAACTGGTTATGCAGCTCAGTTAACTTGATATCTCTCAGTTACGGGGTGTCACCTTATCCATAGGCACTGATCAATGTGTACGGATTCATCATGGCACAAGGTGAAATGCAGAAAGGGGAATCTAACATCGCCCAGGACAGAAAGCACATTCAGGATGATAAAGAGGAGGTCGCTTCAGTGTTCCCATTCACTTAATGCAGGCCTTATGTTTTTAATATTTTTACCCGAAGCCATGCACTGCTATAGGCAAGTTTTATTGTTTATTTGTTTGTTGATTGCAAAAGAAACCTCTTGTTCTTTTCAACCTTTTAAAACTGTTCAGGGCAATTAAGCCCTACAAAACCCAGCAACAAGGCCAGAATATGGAGTGCTCAATTTGCATATTCAAATGTGCAATTATGTGCCTGGTAATATGCAAATCAGCCTATTTTCTTTTGACTAAGAACTTTATGGTAGGAAATTGCCTACTTGTCCTTGCAAAAAAGCAGACGCCAACAATCAGCCTTCCCCCTAAATGGGTTTTGTTTTCTGAAAACTATGTATCTGTGAGACCCCCAACTCTCTGTATAAAACTGCAAAGGAGAAAGAAAAGTATGGCGTTCTAAATATTTGATGGTTTATAGCTGCCTATAATAATTAAAGCACAATATGCTAATGAGACAGGACAGCCGGACGACATTTGGGGAGACCTTCTGGATGAAGGCCAGATGACCTTCCTGACGACCTTCCTGACGAAGCCAGGGTTGCAAGGGTCACCCCTTCCCCCCACCTTGACCCCTGCTTCTAGTACATATATACTTGTGTACACATGCATATGCAAGCATATATGTGTATTTATTTATTTATTTATTTTAAATTAAATCTTTATTATTCAGATTATTACATTTGTTTCTCTTTTTTCCCCCTCCATAGCTCCTACCCTTCCCTCTACCCTTACCTTCCTCCTGTTGACCTCATCCATAGGTGTATGATTTTTGTCCAGTCTCTCCCTGTACACCTCTCACCCTTTCCCCTTGAGAATTATCAGTCCACTCCCTTTCTGTACTCCCAATTCTATTATATTCATCTGTTTATTCTGTTGATCAAATTTTATATATGTGTATTTATGTGAGTGTGTGTGTGTGTGTGTGTGTGTGTTAGTGTATATACATTCCTATAATTTTTAGACAGCTCAAAATCTAACAAATCCTGAGTAGTGGATAGTCTACAGTCCCTCTGTGGTCATGATGTTGGCCTGGTATTGAATATTACACAATAACATACAATTCCTTTCAAATACGTAAAGAATAAAGTTAATTTTCTTCTTACAGATATCGTTTTCAATTACTATCAAGCACATTGTAAAGTTAACTTGGAAATTACTAGAAACCTAGCTGTGTCTCTGAATAACATTTATACAATGTATAAAGCCACAAAGCATACAAATATACAAATGGGTCAATTCTGATACTGTTTTAATGTTTTCCTAGCCTAAAATGAGATATAATGTTCTCATCTGTAAATACCTTTATTAGGCGCCTGGGCCCATTGCAATGTGTGTGTGAATGGAGGTTTCCCCACACCAAGAGTCCATTCTTGGGCACCAATTGGATGTCCAAGGATTTAACTCATTTCAACTCAATTCTGACACTGTCCACCCAGAGATAAAACCAGATTCCACAGACCCAGGGCTCTGTCCCACAAGGCCACCCTCCGCTTTGGAGGCCAATAGCATCTATGTTCCTACCCATTAGCTCCAAATTAGAGGTTCCCACTGCCTCCTCCTCCAGTTCATTTGTTCCAGCTGCTCACAGAACTCAGGAGCACCTGCTTACTCCCTGGGTTAGTGGTTTGTGGGAAAGGAAATTAAAGAATACAAATCACCGCCTCAGGGAGGGACCCAAAGGGCCAGGTCCCAAACCGTAGAGCCTGTGTCCTCAGGGAGCTGGGACCTGCCCGAGGGCACGTGGAGGCCCTCTGCTCCAGTCTCAGAGCTCTCTGAAGCCTGTCCTTCAGGGTTAAGGAGGCTAAATCCCAGGTGAAGAAGACGGTAGTTCTGCATTGAAGGCGCATACATTCTTCTTTCTCTGCAAAGACCCTGCTCGTTGTAGTAAATGAGAACCCACATCCGCTTCGACTTGTGGTTCAGGATGGCAGCTGCAAATTCACGACTGGCGGACGCCTCCATAGCAGAAGGAGGAACAGAAGCAGACGCTGTGATTTTTTATTGTTATTTTTATTTTTTTTGGTCCCTTCCAAAGAAGAGAGGAGGCCCAATGGGTAGACAAGTCACTGGACAATTAATAAACATGACTCCTCTCCCGTTTGCTTTTCCTGCCTCATCCTTTCTAGTTTCCCGGGTTTGTTCTCGCCACCCTAATCTTCCCCTCCAGGAATTTCCTGTCGATTTAATTTAGGAATGCCATTCCACATGTCCAGCCTCACCTAGTTATCAAAAGACTTATATGGCGCAGACCGGTTTGGCTCAGTGGATAGAGCATCGGCCTGCGGACTGAAAGGTCCCAGGGTCAATTCCGGTTGGGGGCATGTACCTTGCTTGCTGGCACATCTCCACTGTGGGGCATGCAGGAGGCGTCTAATGGATGTCTCTCTCTCATCCATGTTTCTGACTTTCTATCTCTCTCCTTTCCTCTCTGTAAAAAATCAATAAAGTATATTTAAAAAAAGAGAATACAATGTAATCGTAAAAGTTTTATTATTAAGTCACTGAATGCTTAGGTGTACGAACATACATAAATATATACTCTCTACTTGGATTCCCTCTCTCATATAAAAGCATTAATTGTTGAATCAAGGACCTATTTAATTTTGATAACAACAGGTTATTATTTTTCTTATCTAAGGAAGACACAGCTACTGCTATAAAAGCCCAAAATTTTTATATGAGAAAACTATACAGATCTTTATGAGTTGCTAACTTGGGTATCTCAATTGCATGACCCCAAATCATAAATATTGTATGATTTTATAGAATTTATATTCTTTGGAATGAACTTTCCCTTTTTTGCCTTTATGGCATACCCCAAATAAATTACTGATATTTGTTCCCTAACCTGTTATTCTGGCAATAATGTGAGAATATTAACTGCATTGTTAGATATTAGGATTTTAAAAGGTATATTACACTAAAGTATTAATAAAATTTAGTTCTTTTACCAAGTAAAAATATAATTAAATGTTTTAATCCTATCTAGTTAGTCAAACACAATGTGAATTACTCCAGAAATTCAGTGTTATATATTCGTTATAATAGCCTATCCTCATTTTTGATCATTTATAATACTATGTCCACCCATTGTGTATAAAGTATATCCCTAGAAATAAATGCATATATTGGGTTTCTATGAAGGAAAAAAAAACATTTTTTAGAAGATTTTATATTGCTGTTCACATGTGGGTTTGTTTTAAAAAAGTGTTGATTAGTCTTTCAAAACATAAATTAGCCTCTTCAGTAATTCCAAGGATACATAAGCAACTCAAATAATAAACTGAAGACGTGAGAACATGTAGTTAACATTTATGCACAAAAAACAATTATATACCTACATTAATTGGTCAACCAAAGGGCGTAGATTACATGGTAGTTCACTCAGTCTGTGGGTTTGGTCAAATGTATAAGGACCAGCATCCATCATTATGACGTCACCCAGAGCATTTTCACTGCCCTCAATGTCCTCCCGCTCCCCTCTATCCATCCCTCCCCTTCCCATTTCCTGGAAACCACTGATGTTGTCACTGTCTCCGTAGTTCCGCCTTTTCCAGGATGTCACAGAATTGGAATCATATTCAGATAGGTTTCTTTCACTTAGTGATAGAAGATTCCTTTTTTTTTTTTTTTTGTCTTATAGCTTTTATTATATTTTATTATTTTTTTTATTCTGGATAACATGGAAACCTTTTTAAAATGACTCGGCTCTTGGAATGGAAGCCAACTGTAAAAGTGTCCCATTAAAAACAACACATGAAGGGAATGTTTTCCCGGCAAGGTTGCAGCGTTCTTGAGCAAAACCTGCCAGCCTTGCTCAGTATTCAGGCTTCTCCCCCAGCCATGTTCCTGTGCACTCTCCTTCACCACACACCGCCAGCTATCACACCTGCCTTTGTAATTGAACTTCGCGCGCAGTGCCCAGAGGCAATGGAGCAGGTCACCTGTCCCCAGCCCCGTGGGCCATGCTTCCGGCCTTGGGTGTCTCTGCTTTCAGAGTCACAGGCCTCGGAGTCATCTGGAAGTCCTTTGTAAAGGACAGACAGTAATTTTTTAAACAGGAACCGTTCGGTGTGTTTGCATTCCAATACGTGAAAATACAGAATCACCTAAACTGCTTTTCAGAAGCATGCAACATTTATCCAAGCCGAAATCTAATTGAGGCCGTTTGAAACCATCATCAAGTGATACGTGGAAAAACTCTATGAATGCTAAAGACTAATTAGTTTTCCACTCTAAAGTTTTTGTCTTTATTTTATTAGACAATCGCATGAATGAGTATTTCCCTTTACAAACAAGGCAAAGTAGTATTTGGATACAGAATACAAAGATTTCTGAAAAGATATTTTAGAAGAACATAGAATGTTACTGAAATAGGGAAAGGGGTAGGACCGGGCACTATAGAGAAAATCTAAACGTAAATACACAAGAAATACATGTTTCATTTACTAGCCATGGATTAAACACAAATCTAAGGAATGATCATTTTATGCCCTTGAGATTGGTAGGGGTTTTGCTAAGTCTGTCAATGTTAGTAATCACAGAGGCTGTGGAGGTGAGAGCTCACACAGCTAGGGATGGTCTTTTTACTTCCAAGAATTTTTAAAAAATATATATTTTATTGATTTTTTTTTTACAGAGAGGAAGGGAGAAGGATAGAGAGTTAGAAACATTGATGAGAGAGAGAAACATCCATCAGCTGCCTCTTGCACATCCCCTACTGGGGATGCGCCCACAACCAAGGTACACATGTCCTTGACCAGAATCAAACCTGGGACCTTTCAGTCCACAGACCAATGCTCTATCCACTGAGCCAAACTGGTTTCAGCTACTTCCAAGCAATTTGAGAAGCAACTTTGCAATGTCCCAGCAGATCTGAAAAGTAGACCAGAGGGTTGTAAGCTGCATCCACAAGACAAAGCAGCCCTCCTCGCGTGGAAAAGGACACAGAACTATGTATGGGACACTCACCTTAGCAGAACAAGGAGCCCACCATGTGCCCATGACACAGAGCAATTCTCTGTCTGGAATAGAGACGCTCTGAGATGTGTGCTCTTATGTCGATGGGTTAGAAAAAAATTGTAGGTCTATCTCTCCTATGCTCAATTCGAGTTTATACAATTATCCAGGAACTTCAGAATTAATCTTCACATAATAAAACAATCAGCTAGCTCTCCATCAAGTTTTAATCAAGTTACCATTTTTACATCACTAAAATAACAACCTAGTGATACATATATTAATAGATCCAAATAATAAATTGTTATTAAACACAAAACATGATTATACATTGTGCCAGGAAAAGTATTATAAACAGAGGACGATATGATTCTTTCCCTCTATCTATTTTTGATGAGCCACACACTACATTAAAAGTTAATTGCTTCAAGCCCAGGTGGTTTGGCTCAGTGGATAGAGCGTTGGCCAGCAGAACAAAGAGTCCCGGGTTCGATTCCGCTGAAGGGCACATACCTAGGTAGCAGGCTCCTTCCTGGCCCTGGGCCTGGTCAGGGCACAGCAGGAAGTAACATATCGATGTGTTTCTCTTACATTGATAGTTCTGTCTTTCCCTCTCTCTCCCACTCTCTCTAAAATTCACTGAAAAATATCCTCCGGTGAGGATTAAAAAAAAAAAATTAGTTGCTTCAAGCAACAACTTTTTGTCATTGTCCTGGCGGGTTGGGCTGGCCCTGCCTGCCTTGGTTTTCCTCTGTGGGTCCTTGTTGGGCTTGGCTGTGACCCTGTCTCTGCTGGGAGAGGGTTAGGGAGTTAGTGGCCTAGGACCTTCCCATTCACAAGGGTCAGGCAATGAGAATGACTGGCAGTTTGGAGGATGCTAACTGACTCCGCCTCCTCTTTTTCCATAGACTGCAGGGCCCTAAGAGTAGCAAGAAGATGGGTAGCAATGGGGGGATGATGTGAGTCTTAGGGTTGTTTTTTTTTTCCTCTTTAAAAGTTGGAAGAGCTGAAACCAGTTTGTCTCAGTGGATAGAGCATCGGCCTGTGGACTGAAGGGTCCCAGGTTTGATCCCGGTCAAGGGCATGTACCTTGGTTGCAGGCACATCCCCAGTAGGAGGTGTGCAGGAGGCAGCTGATCGATGTTTCTTTGTTATTGATGTTTCTAACTCTCTATTCCTCTCCTTTCCTCTCTGTAAAAAATCAATAAAATATATATTTTTTAAAAAAAGTTGGAAGACATCACAGAATATTTATACATTGATTTCACTCCAGATTCCAAAGAGTTCATGTATAAGGAAAGTGTGGATGCATGGAGTAGGCAGTAAAGACAGTATACCTAAAGAAGAAGGCATAAATATGGTTATTTAATTTGTACTAACAATATGGACAGAAGCATTGTGAAGTCTGGGAAAATGTTTTTTATGTCACAGATACTTACTTAATAGTCATTCAATAAATATGGTTAAATGTGATTAAATAGATGGATGACTAAATGAACGATGACTGGGGTGATAGGAAATGGGTTAATTCTGGTGATGAAAACTAATCTGGGCTTTGAAAAAGGGCACAGCCATTGCCGATTATGTACGGCAGTGGTCGGCAAACGGCGGCTCTAGAGCCACATGCGGCTCTTTGACCCCTTGAGTGTGGCTCTTCCACAAAACACCTCGGCCTGGGCGAGTCTATTTTGAAGAAGTAGCGTTAGGAGAAGTTTAAGTTAACAAAATTTGGCTCTCAAAAGAAATTTCAATCATTGTCCTGTTGATATTTGGCTCCGTTGACTAATGAGTTTGCTGACCCCTGATGTACGGACTGGCTGGGGAATTGAGAATTGGTAGAACATGACATAATGGTAGATTCTAGAAATGGTGAACATAGCTGGATGTGGAATATGTAATTTTTGCAGCAGATGAGGGCATCATTTGAAAGTTAGGAACAAACGTTATTTTGAAGTGGGAATAAACATGTTAATGTGACCATTTTGGAAGCTATTTCTGAAACTTGTTTGTTTAAAGACATTCAAGTCAACAGTGTTTATGAGCAATGGAAACCAACGAAGAGGTCTCGATCTTTGTGAATGAAAGTATTCTGTCACCCCAAGCACACGCATGTATCCCGGGTATAGGTTCCAGGGCTAGAGCCTGTTTAAACTATAGAAAGTTTTTAGTGAGACACAAATGTGATTGAACCTGCATTCAAATTGGTTTCTCAGACTAGACATATGAAATGTACTTAAACAGGTGGTCTCCAAATGTGTGTGCTTACTTGGAACTGCACGCACTCAGAGATGATAACAGGTAGCAATAGCTGCGAATACAAAGCAATGACTCCAAGATCGCTGACGGCAGTGGAGACAGGATTTTAATACATTTTGCCACTGATCTGAGGCGCGATCACGTGTAAAAGCAAGAGTTCCGGTGCACAGCTGGTACAGAAAAGCAGCTCCTCGGATAGCGATGATCAAAGTCCCTTTTCTTGTTCCTCGAACAGACGGAAGGAAGCCGGGCACTGAGGGAGGCTCTCGGCTGCAGCACCAGCTCATTGTTGGCAGCTTGGTCTTTCAGGGACCATGGTAACAAGCGCATCATACGAAGCTGTCATTTTGCCTTCCAGAGAGTCTAAGGCACGGTCGGAGATGCTTGGGGACCAGGAAATGGGAAAGGAATAGGTTGCTGTTTTACTTTGGAATCTCCAAATACTTTTAAACTGCACCTGGGTCCTTTAATTGGTCGGACTTAGTATTTAGATGTCCTCTCAAAGTCTCTTACCATTTACCTTCCAAGGCCAAGTGGATATTTTAATTTATGTTGATTGTAAGTTTTGTTTCAGAATTTAAGTATGATTTCAAACTATCTTCTTAGAGGCGTCCTTCCTCAATATTGATTTTTAAAATGTTCAAGGAAAAACAACGTTAAAGGATAAGGCAGTGGAAAAGATTACCAATCGTTATCTGAAATCCAAATGCTAGAAATGCCTTCAAAATTAGTATTTTCTCAATATAAAGTGATAGCCACATATACATATGTATTCATTTCAAAAGGATGTCGTCAATGTATATATTTCCAGGAAATACAGTATGGCATTTTTGAAGTTATAGGTAATTATAATGTTGAGATATAATTGGCATATAATATTGTGTTGACTTAATGTGTACCTTGTGTTGGGTTGATATCGTTTATATATTTCAAATCTAATGATCACTTCTAATGTGTAGAGAGAACAGGTAAGAATTAGTCTCCTAGAAACTGGGAAGTATTTAGTACAGTATTGTCACAATAGTTTGCATGAGATCTCAAAAACTTACTCATCTTCTATTTGCAAGTTTGTGCACATCTCCCAAATGTCCCCCAGCCCCCAGCCCTGGTAACCACCACTCTGCTCCGTTTCTGTGAGTTTGGCTTTCTGAGATAGCAAGTACAAGTGCTGTCATACAATATTTGTTTTTCGCTGTCCGGTTCATCTCACTTTGCATAATGACCCCGAGACTATCTGTGTTGTGGCAAATGGCAGACTTTCCTTCTCATGAGCAAAATATTCCATCATGTGATCACGTGAATAAATAAAATGTTATCTATCTATTATCTATCTATCTTGTTTCCATCTTAATATCATTGTACATGTTTTCTGGTATTTTTACAATGGCTAGAAATTTCTCTGCAATGTTAATTTAGAAGAGATAATCGTGGCATCTTTGCTTTATATTTTTTAAGTGAACATTTCTTCCCTTGCTTTTTTCAAAAAAAGAATAGTTGATTGATTCTTATAAAGAAAGGGAGGGAGAAGAGAGAATCAGCAATGATGAGAGAGAATCATTGAGCAGGTGCCTCCTGCACACCCCCTACAGGGGAGTGAGCCAGCAACCGCTGCATGTGTCCTGACCAGGAATTTAACCAGCAGCCTTTCAGTGAGCAGGATGATGACCAAGTAAATTGACCAATTAAATGGTCCACACCGGCCAGGGCCATCTGCCATTTCAACATTAAGAATAATAATGGTGCTGAAACCGGTTTGGCTTAGTGGATAGAGCGTCAGCCTGCAGATTGAAAGGTCCCAGGTTCGATTCCGGTCAAGGGCATGTACTTGGTTGCGGGTACATCCCTAGTAGGAGGTGTGCAGGAGGCAGCTGATCAATGTCTCTCTCTCATCAATGTTTCTAACTCTCTATCCCTCTCCCTTCCTCTCTGTAAAAAAGTCAATAAAATACATTTTTTTTAAAAAAGAAAAAGAATGGTTGGATATTTGACAAATACAATAATGACTCCTCATGTTCAGAACTGTGCCTCAGGAAGAGCAAACTTTTGCAGCAAAAGAAAGCGAGGAGGCTCTCATTTATTCTGTAAGATTCATACTTATACATGGACAGGGAACATTGAATACACTTGAATTTACTCCCACAGAATAATTATGATGAGAATGAGACTGCGATGTTTCTTCATTCTTACTGTACTTTTGTGTATATGACAGCATGTATATGTATATACATACATATGCACATACATATAAATATACATACATACATATATGCACATACATATCCTATCTATCAAAAAGTAATATGCAAAATGACCCATCACTCCAACACACAAGATGGCTGCCCCCATGTGGACACAACATGGCCAGCAGGGGAGGACACTGGTGGGGGACCAGGCCAGCAGGACAGGGCAGGTAGGGGTGATCAGGCTGGCAGAAGAGGGAAGTTGGGGGTGACTGAGCATGCAGAGAAGGGCAGTTGGGGGGACCCAGGCTGCATGGGAGGGCATTTAGAGGCAAACAGGCTGGCAGAGGAGCCGTTAGACATCAATCAGGCTGTCAGGGGAGTGGTTAGGGGGTCATCAGGCTGGCAGGCAGAAGCAGTTATGGACAATCAGGAAGACAGGCAGGCAAGCATTTGGAAGTCAGCATTCCTGGGTTATGAAAGGGGTGTTCCAGATTGGAGAGGGTGCAGGCTGGGCTAAGGAACACAACCCCCCACCCCGGGCCTATATAGAGGTTGTATTCCTCTATACACACACACATACCCACACACACACTCACACACACACACGAACATTGGATATCATACATGAACTGGGAGAAACTCGCCATGGCCCTGAAGATTATTCAAAGCATGGCTTAAGGTGACTCCCACAATTATGGGCTCTCTTCTCCCAGAAAGCTTTTTATGTGGGTTGTAACAGCTTAACTAAATGTTAGCATCTTGACAGGCTGCACCTGCGAAAGGAGTATTTTATTTCTCAATGGCCCTTCGGCAGACCCCATGATATTTCATCTTTTCAAGTGCTGTGGTGATTCCGAGTGGATAAAATTGAAACGCGTGTTTTCCAGAAGGCAGGGACGGAAACCTATTAAGGCAGGAAACCTAACCCATTCATTTCCTGTAGTCCGTGGAATGGGGGTTCGTGAGGGGCTTGTGGGCGATGCCTTTCCTCCTAGAGTGCTTCCTGGCTCTGTCTGCGTGTGATAAGGTCCGAGGTCAGCTCCCAGCAGCAGGTTTCACCTGTCCGCTTGTGTATGCTACAGGTGATGGTCTCCATGGCTCCAAAAATGAACAGCCATGATGATTTAGGTTGAAATGATACCTAAGTTGAACTGAATTTTTAAATAACCCAAACAAACTCTACTGGTAGCCCTTCTAACACAAGAATATTAAACTATAAGATAATCTAAAAATAAAAAGCATAAACCTGTTCAGTTTGAACAGTATCCGTGTCTCCTCGATCACGTTTTCTCTTTAAAAGTTTAAACTGACGAAACCAGTTCGGCTCAGTGGATAGAGCGTCGGTCTGCGGACTGAAAGGTTCCAGGTTTGATTCTCGTCAAGGGCATGTACCTTGGTTGTGGGCACATCCCCAGTAGGGGACGTGTAAGGGGCAGCTGATGGATGTTTCTCTCTCATCAATGTTTCTAACTATCTATCCCTCTTCCTCCCTCTCTGTAAAAAAATTAATAAAATATATATTTTTTAAAAAGTTTATATAAATGTGAAAATAATAAAAACAATAGATTTTCTTTAGGAGATGATTGGGGAAGGGAATTTCATTTGAACGGTTTTGTTCAATTAGGAGATTCAAACTAAAAAATAACTAAATACCGATCAGGCCTTTGGAAGGCTCAACATGACCTAAGAATAAATCAGGAAGATGAGGAGATGGCTGGGAAAGCAGAACTTTCTGGAAACTCTGATTTATATGACCTTAATACATTTTGGCTCAAAATTAAGTAATATAACATAATATAAATTAGAAATGCCCACAAATTAATCTGTCAGAAAATGAAGTAAATCCAGGACGTTAAGTTCCCATTGCTATAAAGAATGAAGTACAAACTGCATGAGGTTCTGAGAGGTAAGCCAGGTAGAAAATGTATGTATTACTGGTGAGTGTTGCATATTCAATGTTTAATCCAGATTGTGAAATCTATAGATAAAAGCCTAAGTGTCCGTCCGGTGGTCCGACCAGTAGCTATGATGCGCACTGGCCATTTAAAACGAGACGGCACTGTGGACCTGGCACCGACAAACCAACACTTGGCTTCCCTCAACTGTGACACAGGCCCCACCACCACCCCGAGTGACACCCCACCAAGTCGCAGCCAATGCTGCCGAGACCCCCCTGGCACAAAATATGGCCCACAGCCCAGCCCAGCCCAGAAATGATCACTGTGGGCAAGAGTAATGATGTCACGTAGCAACACCCGGCTTCCCCTCCCTAGCAACTAGCCTTCTTGGAGATTCTTCAGCCCAGGAACATGACTTGCTTTATAGTCAGGTGCAAACATTTTACAGTTTAACCAAATGTCTGTGAAGCGTTTTTCCGTGCCTCATCTCATTTGATCCTCACAGAAGTCCTGGAGTAGGTAGAGAGGAGACTTGGTGGGATCCTATTTTCTTTTCATTAACCAGAAAATGGAGACTTAGAAAGCTTAGAAACTTGACCTGACTGAAAAGAAGGAAGAAATGGTGGAACTTGAAAATGACTTCAGGTTTTCTCACTGCGCTGAAAATAGCCAAACAGTGCTGCAGTTAAATATTTTGCCCTTAGTTCTCCCTGTGCGATCCAAAATAATAGTCTGCTTCGTGTTGATATTTACTGCTGTGCTGCTGACAATTACCTGAAAGAGAAGCCGGGTGCCTCACTGGGCAGGAAAAGTTTAGCTACATCAGAAAGCAAGTTTATTCTCTATCTGTAAAAGGCTAAGTTGACTCACACACGCATGAAACTACAAAGGTCTCACTGGCGCCAATCACATGTGTGTGTTTCAATCTGTCATTGTTGATTGTGAATTTGGTTGATACTTCTATTTAGAGAAAAGGTGAATAATGTTATTAAAATATTTCTTCTAATTGACTTCCTTTCAATGTGCCTGAATCCGTGCCCTGAGACACTAGTTTAATAGTAATAATGGAAAGCCTGAAGTTATTACATTATTTTCTCTCACATAATTACTCTTTAGATTTTTGATTTTCTTTTTTACCGACAGTGAAGGAGGTGACGCACCATTTAAATATTTTAACACTACAAACTTAGTTTTGAGGAATAGCAATGACTAACTGCTATGTTGATGCCTCTCAGTAACATTAATATCACGAATTCATTGAACTGTTTATATGTCGCCAAAATTTAGATCTCAGACTCCACAGCAGGTCACATACTTCACTCCTGGGTATTTGAACCTCACATCTTAGCCTTTCTGATTTGGCTCAGTTACGTCCCTCAAACAGGAGATGGAAACATCGGTGCTAAGGAGCTTCAAGTGTCTTCTAAGTGGAGTATCTTAGACTATTTGTTCGCATCCCTACATTCAAACACTGCTTCTGATTATTCAGTGGAAGACATTTAGTGTAAGATGTTTATTTATTTTTATATTTTTGTTGGTTTTTAGAGAGAGAGAGAAAGATTGATTTGAAAGCAAAAAAATTGAACAGCTGCCTCCTGCATGCCCACGACTAGGGATCAACCCATAACCCGGGTATGTGCCCTGGACCTGAAATCGAACTTGCAACCTTCTGCTCCATGATACTGTGCCCAACCCGCGGCTGAGACACCAGCCAGGGCAAGATGTGTAGTTTTCTACCAGTTGTCCCTATACAGAATTAATTGACCTCTTTTTTTAACGTGGGATTTACTTGATGTGTTACTTCTATGATTTATTCAGTTATTTGTGATTTTGTTCCTAACAAGATAAATCAATTTCTTTTTATGAAGTTGCCTCTGACATCTCAATGCCAAAAGTAAAGACACTGAGCTAGTATAACGTACTAATTTTTTTTTTAAAGAAATGAATCTTGGCTGCCCTTGTAATCCAGGGATCCTCACTAGCCAGCATGCCGTAATTTCCTGCTCAGCACTCAGAAGCTGGTTAAGCTCATCAGACATCGAAAACGATAGAGTTTATTTTATTTGGCATTGATGGATTGAAATTAACACATAAATGAGTTAGAAGTGTTCTAGATAATTAGTTTTCAAAACTCCACTTAACTTAGGTATCAGTGCAAATTTCACATCAAATATTATTTTCTTACTTCCCATGGCCAACAGATGGTCCCCACGCAGAGGGAGGGGAAAAGGAAACCAACTTCGTAAATTTTTTAAAACAGCCTTGAGCCCATTTAAAATACCACAAACCTAAATAAATGATGGGCCAACATCAGCTAATCATTTCTGGCTCCCACACGGGGACGGCCCCGCCATGCCCCAGGGGCCGTCGTGAACTCGAATGGTGATCCAAGTTAACGGATCGGAGACATATTTTCAGTAAAACAATAAATGAAATCATATCGCAGTCATTTACAATTACATGCAATGTGTGTGTGTGTGTTTTTTTAACTCGGGGAATGCAGGCAGTGATTTTTCTGCATCAAGATTTCCCCAGATCCACTTTGTGACTTAGAGCAGCAGGATGAAAGCAAATGAGATGCTAACAGACAGTCTCTTCTTCCCTGGAGATGCTGTTAAACTTCCGTGAGCATCAAAGCAGGAACGTGTGCAGGTGCTTCCTTTGGAGTGTTTGCCTATAATTATATGCTGACAGGACACTGGTACTCCATTTCATGTGTGGAGCTTAAAAAATAGATGAATGACAACTATCATAAAATCCTCATTCACTTATTCTAGGTGAGAGCTTTTGAATATATTATTTTTTAATATACTTTTATTGATTTCAGAGAGGAAGAGAGAGAGAGAGAGAAACATCAATGATGAGAGAGAATCATTGATCGGCTGCCTCCTGCACCACCCCTGCTGGGGATCAAACCAGTAACCAGGGGATGTGTCCTGGCCCAGAATCAAATCATGACCACCTGGTTCATAAGTCAAGGCTCAACCAGAGTCATACCAGTCAGGCTATATTATTTTTTTAATCACAGGTTATTCTAATAAAAATAGAATTGAGAATCACTTTTCTGTTTAATTACATTTAAATATATTCTTTCTTTTCCATTTTGTCTGTCAAACTTAGAGCTAAAAAAATTATTTCCTCCAAAATAACTGTTTTAGAAGAAGTGAGATAAAGTTCTTTGGGCAAAAGTAATAATAAATCTTATTGGGGAAATTTAAAAAGTAATTGAATTTTATTGTGTCTAACTTAAAGTAATACATAAAGAAAATAAGTTATAGTTGGACATGGTGGGTATTTTTATTTGCATTTATTTTTATTCCTTTCTGAAACCCATATGGATCTCAGTATAGAGAATAAAATGGAAGCAATGTCAACATAAATTGTGATGTTGGAAATTGGATGAGAAATCCTAAATGATTTATGTTTCCGCTTTCGCCATTTGGTTAAATACCCTCCAAGGAGGAACCAACAAAAAGCAAAGTAATTTATAATAAAAGAGTTCCTCCGAAATATTCTGGAATCGGTGACATCAATTATCTGTGCAAGCCAAGGTTTTGGTGGAGCTGAAAACAGAATGATTTTAGAGAAACCTAAAAAGTAGGTAGGCAGACTCTCTCTTTCCATCCCCGTACCCCACAGCCAGCTGGTTACCCCTCTTCATGTGCTGGTGTCTTCAGATATCCCACTTTCCTCCTGGAGGCTGTTCTGTCTGGTAGACATGACACCATTGCCTCATTAGTCTTTCAGAGCTGAAGGAGAGGTGGCATCACAGACCTCACTTGTGCCACTTTCTGTGCATTCAGGTTGTTGGGAGAACATTAGGCCAGAGGGCCCTCGTGGTCCATACGTGTCTCAGACACAGCTTGTTTCATGTGTTCATGCTCCTCCTCCCCAGGGTGGTGCTGATCCACAGGGAACCCTTCCTCCCGGACCCTCCGATTCTTAGCTTTCAATAGGATTCGTAGACCCTTTGATATTTGCTTGAGGTTTCTGGGAGATACATTTCAACTTAAAGATATATAGTGCTCTGTTTTGTGAGATGTTTACCAGTTTGTACCAAATTTTATTTTGTTTTTCTTGAAACTGATGATGCTCTCATCTCTCTATATATAATCTGTATATATAAAAGCCTAAGTGACCGAATGGCCAGTCATTATGATGTGCACTGACCACCAGGAGGCAGACACTCAACTCAGGAGCTACCCCTTGTGGTCAGTGAGCTCCCACAGCTAGAGGGCTCTCAGCTGACTGACAGGCGCCAGACACCAGGCCCACTGCTGGCAAGTGCAGCAGTGGTGGTGGGAGCCTCTCCCGCCTCCATGCCAGGCAAACATCCTTTAAGGGGTTCCTGATGCCGGAAAGCACAGGCTGGGCTGAGGGGACCTCCCTCCCCTCCTGCAGTGCACAAATGTCATGCACCAGGCTCTAGTTCTAGTTCTGAGTCATGGTCCATGAATTCAAGGTCTCTGAATAAACTAGGATATAGAACGTCTCCTTCCGTCACCTTTGTAAGTCCTTTGATGACAAGGTGAGGCTGGACATGTGGGGAGGCATTCCCAAAGTTAATATATTGATGTATTAAGTTAATATATTGATGTATGGGTTTCCAACTGCACCTAGCAACGGGGTGTTACCTGCTGGAGGCTCTCTGTGATCCAGGTAATACCAACAATTCTTCCAGGAAAAACTCTTCTGTCCTCTTTTAGGTTAGTCTGGGCTCCCCAGGACACATTTCTCTGAAGGAAATTCCACATCCTTATTTTTTATTGTTGTGGTTCCTCCTCATCAGTATCAGCTCCTTATTTTGTTGTTCGCTTCCTCTTTGTTTCATCAGAAAAAGGTCACTGTTGGCCTGGTGTTGGCTGATCAAAGGGATGAGTGCATTTTCCTTTGTTCTCATTATTTTTTCTTCATCATGCTTATTTATCCCCTCTAATATTTATAATGCTTGGCCGATTGCTGTATTTTACGTTAATATCTCAAAGGTACATTGGTATTCCTGGACAGGAGAGTGGTAGGGTGGAGTCAGCTCTTTGCTGGACTTCTCAATCCATCTCCAAGCCTTCCTGCCTCCAGCATTTCAAATGGGGCTGCTTCCTAGTAGTCAAGTGGCAGATTAGTGTAGTGGGGTTCCCCCTGAAAATGTCCCGGATGGTCTCCGCAGCACCCTGGCTTTCTGTATAATGGGTGTCACTTGACTTCTTAGGTGGCATTTTCTTCTTTTCCTGTCTAATACCATTACTGTTCCTCAGAAGAGATAACTGTAGAGGTAGTGCTCATGTCTTCCATCAGACTTATCCTACCTACATTTTATTTGAACTTTCCCTAATTTTTAGAACTGTTGTGGGGGATGCCATTATAATTGTAATCCCATTAATTTTCTGGGATACACAAAACGAGAGAGAATGATGAGGCTTATGTACTTGCCTTACAATATTACATGGGAATCTGTAAGATAGAAAACCTTTAATTAATTTGCCTCTTGAGAAAACCACAGGATACATTCAATAATTGGCCTACTCAGGTTCTCATGTACTACCCAATGTATTTTTAACCTAGAAAGAATGAAGCTAAAGTAAATTCCCCACTTGTAGCCATATAAGTTTGTGATTTCATAAAGAATTTAGATTTGTGCTGAAACCGGTTTGGCTCAGTGGATAGAGTGTCGGCCTGCAGACTGAAAGGTCCTAGGTTCTATTCCAGTCAAGGGCATATACCTTGGTTTTGGGCACATCCCCAGTTGGGGGTATGCAAGAGGCAGCTGATTGATGTTTCTCTGTCATCGATGTTTCTAACTCTATCCCTTTCCCTTCCTCCCTGTAAAGATCACTAAAAAATATATTAAAGAAAAAAGAATTTAGGTTTGCATTCTTATGATTCTAATCTAATCCAGACACCAGGTGTTATCCAGAGAAATATATGATGTATTTTTTTATCCCAGAAAAGAATCAGCATAGTAGGGCCTTTCAAACTTCAAATGACTAGAGCATGGGATGTATTAAAAAGATAAACATTATCCATAATCATTTCCCTTTAGATTGGATGACAATTAAAGTGATATTTGAGAGAAGTTATTAGCGATTTAAGATAAATATTAATTTCCTTCTCTTCAATCTATTCTATCTTAAGCTATCTTAGGTATACCGCATATGGGCATATTTTGAGACACAATCATAGAAAACCATAAGGTACCCTGACCATTACAAGGAGGTGATTTTGTGAACGGCATAGTAACATATTGAATGTGGTCTTATTATGGAGAAGTTGCCATTTTAAGAAAAATACATCTTAAAAAACACAATGGATCCTAACTGGTTTGGATCATTGGACATAGCATTAAGCTGAGTACTGAAAGGTCCAGGTTTGATTCAAATCAAGGGCACATGCCCTGGTTGCGGGCTCGATCCCCAACAGGGAACATGCAGGAGGGAACTGATCAATGATTCTCTCTCATCATCTATTTTTCTCTCTTCCTCTCCTTTCCTCTCTGAAATCAACAAAAAAAATATTGGGGGGAAAAAAAACACAAAACACCCACATACAACTCATAAAAAAGATGCATGTTGTGAATAGACTGAGAAAAATAATAAACACTACAGTCAAATATCCATAAATGAGAGCGAGCCACAGCTACATAATAAAATCAGAGGCTTTTCAACCAAAGGGGGTGTTTTAATTGAATTGCCTGCTGAGCCCAACAAAAACCAAGTCTCTCCCAGAACCCGCGTGTGCAGTCCTGCGCTTTAAGCAAAGACCAGCCAACTGCCCCCACGCCTCCGGAGAGAGTGATGGCTTTCCCGGGGTTCTAGAAGCTTTCCCCGGGCTTTCTCAGAAGTGTTTCCCCGAGGTCAGAAGAGCTTGTGCCCATTGCCTTCCCGCAGGTGCTCTCCACCGGGGCTGCTGGGGCACTGGCACCTCACGGGAGCCCCTTTGCCCGAGTCCAGCTCATTTTAGACAAATTCACTGCAGCTTCAGAATATGGAATGTTTTTAAGTAATGCACCTACTTTTCCAGAGCTTTGCCTATTAATGTTTGTTACTTCACAGCATCCTGTATTCTTCCTCTCCAGCACAGTAAAATGCGTGAAGTATATTACAAGTGTGTTCTAGTAGACGCAGCTTAGAGCAGATATTGAACACACATACATACAATAGATATATATATATAGGGAGAGAGACTAAGGTATGTATAGCACTTTTATTTTTTATCAGAGTTCTTATTCTTACATATGTACACATGCATACATATACATGAATATATTTTATATATGTACAAATATATTTCAGAATGTGGCACATGTGAACATAGTAAGAGCTAAATTCATAGTCCTCAAGCACATTCTCACCATTAAATTGACTTTTCAAAAACTTCCTTGATTTCTCTGTTTATTAAAAGGGATGCTATTCTATACCCCACCCATGTGGTGTGCAAATGAAAGAACATCTGTAAAATATCTAGAACAGAGCCTCAAATGCACGTTATAAGCATTAAACCAATGTTCAATCTGCCATTTTATTATTATTATTATTATTATTATTTTAAATATATTTTTATCAATTTCAGAGAGGAAGGGAGGTGAGGAAGAGATTGAAACATCAATCAATGGTGAAAGAGAATCATTGGTCGGCTGCCTCCTGCATGCCCCCTACTAGGGATCAAGCCTGCAACCCAGGCATGTGCCCTTGGCCAGCATCAAACCCGAGCCCCTTCAGTCTGCAGGCCAATGCTCTCCCCCCTGAGCCAAACCAGCTGGGGCCAGTCTGCCATTTTAATTGATGAGGGAACCAAACTCCAGAAGGGCGAAGTGCCGTGCCCCAGTTCATTGGAGTGTAAAGAAGAGAGGATGCCGATCAGATCTCCCTCAGAGCCGTATGTTCCCTGTCGGCTTGTTTATCTTCAGGGGCACATCCTACTGCACGGATTAGCGCCCACTGAGAGGGTGCAGAACAAAGCCAGAGTGTTCTGAGGCAAAGTCGCTGGCTGCGTCCCTCACACTGTCATCACTTTAAAAGTGGGGAAAATCCACACGTGTATGTCTAATTAATTTCAAATTATCTATGGCTCCTTTTATTTCTAATTTGCTATCTTTACACTTCTTAATGGTTTAATTAAAAAAGACATCGCCAGAATTTAATATCTCTTACTGTCTTGCAGCCATGAAAGTAATAGGGCATAAAACTGGAATATTTTTAAATAATTTTCAGATGACTTTGATACATGATGAAATTTATCATGAACTCAGACTTTTTTTGGGGGGGACTTCTGAGCAAACATATGTGATATATGGTTCCAAGTGCAATTTGCATTTTAACAGGCCACAACCACTACAGCAATTAAATAGGCATGGATATCCTTGGTGTCTGTGAAAGAGCAAATTTGCAGAACAAAATGGACAGGGATGGCAAAGTAAAATTATATTACACATCACTCTTAGTTGTAGGGTGTTCATTATTGGAACTTTCCTCGCTAAATGATTCCAAAAAAGAATATGTGATACATATGTGCAATGGAATACTACTCAGCCACCAGAAAAGATGGAATACAGCCATCTGTGATAACACTGGGTGGATCTTGAGAATGTTATGCTAAACAAAATAAGTCAGTCAGAGAAAGCTAAGAACCATTATGATTTCACCCATAGGTGGGATACAAAACAGAAACTCATAGACACAGACAACTGTCTGGTGTTTACCCGAGGGAAGGAAGTGAGGAACGGTAGTTAAAGGTAAAGGGAGCCCAAGTATATGATGAGGAGAGATGATTTGACGTGGATAGAGGGCACACGATGCAATGTACAGATCATGTATCATATAAATCTACACTGGAAACCTACATGATCTTATTAACCAATGCCACCTCCATACATTTATAACTTAGAAAGCACAACCTGAGAGAATCTGAGCAGGGATGCACACGTTGAGTTGCACAGGGCTGTAGGATGTACCGTTTTCTTATCCTTTTGGTTTCCTCAGTGAACGAGAAAGCAGGGTCAGGAGCCGAGGGACAGAATAGGGAAGAGGCAGGGGATCTGACAAGATAAAAGACTATGAAATTAATGACCGGAAGAGTGAACGGACTAGGGCAATATTGTAAGAATGGCAGGTAGCATTTGGGGCAACTGCAAGGTTAATGGTAATGACTTGAAAGTGAGGCAGTCAGCAATGCTGCGGGATTTTTCCAAGACCCCCGAAGTTGCAAGGTTGCAGGCGTAAAGTGGATAGAAAGTTGGATGGAACCATCCAGGGTATAATTTGGACTGATTGCCTCTCTATAATAGCCTATTACTCCCCTGGTTCCTCTCTGTGTTGTAACTACAGGTTATCTTGCCTGTTCAGCTACAAGTTACCCTGCTATTCTTCCGTCAGTGTTGCTGTGACTTTAAGCATTCGTGCTTACTGGTAAATTTGTTTTTTCTCGTTCTCCATATTACCTGAATACTTCGTCACTCAGCAGGTCTTAAGGACGGTCTTTCTTGCACTCTGTGTAAATAACTTGCCATCTCCATCACATGGGCCCGATTTCCTTATCTTCTATATTTCTCTACATGGCATTAATTACTATCGGACTTTATTTTAAGATGTTGTGTAATTACTTGTATGTTTAACATCTGCCTCACATCTTCACTTTAGAATGTGTTAAAAGGAATCCAGTTTACATAGAGCTTAGAACTATTTTAAAAATGTGTGTGTGTGTGTGTGTGTGTATAGTGTTGATTTCAGAGAAAAAGAGAGAGATACATAAACATCAATGATGAAAGGGAATCATTGATTGGCTGCCTGCTGCATGCCCCACACTGGGAATCGAGCCTGCAACAGAGGCATGTGCTCTGACTGGGAATTGAACCAAGACTTCCTGGTTCATAGTTGGATGCTCCACCACTGAGCCACGCCGGCCCGGTGAACTTAGATTTCTTTGTAATGACTTCAGATTTCCTTGTGAATGGTAGGAAGGACCATTAATGATCTGGGTGTAGGTGTGGCATTTTCTGACTGAGATGGCTGAAGGTGTCACTGAATACAGAAGTAGAGGCACTTCAGTGAGGAGAGAACAGCAGGAATCAGAGACATCAGTTTGGAAGCTGTTGAAACATGTTGGATAATAAAGTTGTCTTGGACTAAATATATAGTAGCATTGGTTGTTAGGAAGACTTGAAAGAAGAGAAAAAAAGAATAAGCAAACAAAACCCTTGGTGATGAGAAAGATGAGGGAAAGCAAGAAATTAGAGACTTCTAAGTTTGTGGCTTGAGACATCAGAGATATCAGAGTCATACTTACTGACGTGTAACAATTGGTAGATTTTCACATTGTACTGAAAATGAGGTTGAAGATGGGAATCTAAAATTCCTTCTAAATCAGAGATAAACTGAACTTTAAGTTTGAGATTACAAAACATTGATAAACATGACTTCAATATAACTGGTATTTTTGTTGCTGTGAATGATGGACACCATACTTATGAACTTAACTTAAATTAACAGATGATTCTCATAAAATATCTGAGGTGGGCAAAGCTGTTGGGTGAATTTATAGATAAGAAATTTGAGCAAAGGGAGAATAAAGAAGCTGCTTATTCTCAGCATCAAAATAGCATTGACCTTTTAGATGCCCGTAAAACTCTTATTAGTTTCAGGTTTTACTTCTCTGCTGAGCTGATAAATAAAGTCAACTATTTTGTCCATAATTCTGAGAAATGAACCATTCCGAAACTCAGAGGCATACTGAAACCATTACCTACTTTATAGATCACCAAGTAGGCTTGGTTCCACCTCACCCGGGCATGGGTACGAGGCTTTGATTCAGGGTCTTAGAGTCTGATGTGGCTTTGATTTCATGGGTGGCCCTTGGCGACAGAGTTAGCTCTGCGTCTTGTGTCTGGTACCAGCAGGTTAGTCCACTGCAAGTTCTGTGGGCAAACAACAAAGATATGAGGGGATAAGGACTGGCTTCAAACGGCTGCACCATCACTTTCCGCCCATTGATTGGCCAAAGGGAGACGCACAGCCAATCCCAGAGTCAACAGGTCAAGAGCTTTATTACATCCATAACAACGTTACCCGAAGAGTGTGGAACTCGGAGCTGGAAAATGGGAGACAGATTAGAACCTATCGTTAAATCTTCAATAATTAGACTAGATAGGTCTAGATTAGTTTTATCGTCATTTTATCAATGGCCACGTCTAGGCAAAAATGCTACACAAATTTATCAGCGTTTTACTATGATAAAACCCTCTGCAGGCTTCCTTCATTCTTAACTTAGTGGCCTGTTTGGGAGGTGAGTGTTCTATACTAAATGCTTTGCTGATCTTCAGCCCATTTTAATTTGCATATGTCGATTTACCAATTTGTAGGAGCATGAACAATCTTACTGAAACTAGTTTTATCTGGATATTTTTCAGAGAAAATAATTTAGCAATGAATAAGCTAAGAATTTCTTTTTCTTAGGTGACCCAGCATTTGCATATTTGATTCCCTGAAACCTATAACTCTTGTAATAAAATGGAAATCCATACTAGCTGGTGACTATATGAGATAATTTGCATACATTTTAATATATTAACACTTCTCAACTAACATCTAATTTTCAGAAAGAAGCCTTATAATGTGAAAGTTGCACCATTATTGTGGCAGGTGGAATTAATTAGCTCCTGCACAATTTCCCTCGAGCCTTCTCTCACACCCTTGTGAAAGAAATTATGCGTTTTTGATTTTCAGTTCCATAGGGATTCAGATAATGCCCAACACTTTCTAATCATGTTTATGATCATCATATTACCAATAGGTGCTGAATTATGACTTGAGTCAATTACAAAGGTGATGCACAGAAAATGTTTAGGGGGATTTTAGAATTTACAAATTTGTGAGTTTGTTTATTTGTGTGTTTCTTTGTTTTAAAAGGCCAGAGAAAGTTTGTGATTAGAAAAAAAAGTCATTTAAACTTACCTTGCAATTTAGAAATGCAATATCCAATTTTTGATCAAGTTACTTGTGATGTATCTCCTTGATCAAAAGACACTATCTGCTGTATTTTAAGGCAGGTTATAGAATTGGATTTCTCAAAAAATTGATTTTATTCAATCATGCCTTCAATGAACTTTTAACCAAAATCTTCATTCCACCAGTGGAAGACTATGTGGTTAGGGTGAAGAGTGTAGTGATGGAGGTGAGCAGTTCAGTTCTATGACTGATTAGGAAATAGAATGAATAGACTCAGTATTATATGTGCTAAAAAAAGATTTAAGAATTTAAAAAATAATTCTGGTTCTGCCTTCAGAGTCTTACAAGACCATCACAGTGTAGCTTTCAAAAAATAATTGTTTTTATTTTGGAAGACAGCATGGGCTTCCAAATCGCTCTTTGAAAAGATTTTCAGACCTGATATATAAATCCCAGTAAGACTCCAAATGTCTCTGAAATATTATTTCAGTAAAGCAAGGGGTGATGATCTTGCACTGCTTATAACTACCCATTAATAAATATTATTAACAAATAAATATTCTTCCTGAATACAGGCAGGATTTTATGTTAACTCAATATAGTGGAGACTCTGTAATTCATAATTCATATAACTACAGCACAAAGTAAAAGTAGTTTATTTGCATATCAGCTATCTAATAGCAATAAATGGTTGCAATATGGTGAAATAGCAGGATGTGTGAGAGTATCATAGCCTGAGAATGGTGGGATTTATATCAGGAGATAATAAAGAGGTAAATTTGGAGACAGATACTTGGTGTGTACATATTAGATAGAAGAGATTATACTATAGTATCATACCGATATAATATTTACATATGTATGTAAACTCAAGTGTCAGTGTTGTAATATGGACATGTCTGCTAAATTTCAGTGATTAGAGAGAGGAATTCTTTGGAAAGCGAAGGAGAAAAAAAATCAATTTAAAGTGGCACAAAGACTAATATTTCCCAATATCAAGAAGTCTGTCCAAATGTAGCCAGTAATGTTGATTCAGCAATTCAACAATGTCTTTGCAAATGACCTCAGATTATATTGCCTATATTTGCAAGATATATGTATATCCAAAGCTCAGACCTCAGACAGCCATCAAAGGCAGGAATAAACTGTATTCAGAAGAAGCAGTGCCAGCATGTCTGTATCTTTTACCGGGAAAGCAAACATTTTCAGGATAACTCCCTTCCTTCTAAAAGACTCCATGTAGAACCATGGAAACATGGTAGAAACTTCTAGAAGGAAGGGGGCAGTGAGGACTGGAGATCAACCAAAGAACTTACATGCATGTATGCAAGGCCCATGGGCACAGACAGTAGGGTGTTGAAGGACTGGAATTGGGTGAAGGAGGGCATTGGGGAGAAAGGGAGACATTTGTTATACTCTCAACAATAAAGATGAAAAATATCTCTCTATATAAGAGCCTAAGTGATTTTTAACCATTTGACCAGTAGCTATGATGCACACTAACCATAAGTGGGCAGATGCTCAATGCACAGGCATGGAAACATGGAACAGACTGATGAATCTCAGAGGGAAGGGGGCCGGGAAGAGATTAATCAAAGATCTCATATGCATATTAGGGCCTGGTGCACAGATTCATGCACCTATGGGGTCCCTTGGTCTGGCCTTTGGGGCCGGGCCAAAACCAGTAGTCTGACATCCCCCTGGATTGCAAAAACTCTCAGGCCAGGCCGAGGGCCACCATGGGTGTACGAATTTTGTGCAGTAGGCCTCTAGCAATAAATAAAAGACTCCCTTTATATGGCATTAGCCAGGTCACATAGTTATTCTTACCAGCAAGTAATGAGGAAAGAAAGAACATCAGAATTTCTGTTGAGTTAGACCAGTGCTCGGCAAATTCATTAGTCAACAAATATCAACAGTACAATGACTGAAATTTCTTTTGAAAGTCTATTTTTTTTAACTTAAACTTCTAACGCCACTTCTTCAAAATAGACTCTCCCAGGCCGTGGTATTTTGTGGAAGAGCCACACTCGAGGCCAACGAGCCACATGTGGCTTGTGAGCCACACTTTGCCAAACACTGAGTTAGACCAATTGTAATCTGTTGTCAAAGTGTGAGCTTGGTGTTGCCCCAATATGTCAAAATTCGATTGGCAAAAAATCAGGAAGAATGTTAGAAATTATATATCATCCACATTCAGATAATAAACATTGCATTGCTTAAAATTGGATACCTCTGCAAGTTCATTTAAAATTGGATAATAAAGGGAAAAATCGAAATGTAATATACTAGGCCTCTGCTATTTCCTATATTGTAAAAACCTATTTGTCACGTTTTATTTTTAATGGCACACACCAAATGATGCAAGGTTCACTATTGGGAAAGTTTTATCAAAGGCTAGTGGGCATCACATTTTGTATATGAATTCTCTGCCTAACTTTTCAAATAACAAATGTGCGAAGTTGCTTCTATCAATGTTTTTTTTTTTTTTTCATTAAAATGTTCCTAAGGAATCTAAAAACTGGAATCATTAGGAAAGTTTTAGGAGCAACGCGTCCTAGTTAATATCACTCCATGTTTTTCAGGCATTTACCACCATTTTATGTACATGCATTGACAGTGCAGATAAATTAACACGGATAGGACTGGAAGTAAAAATAGCTGCTTATTTTTAACGGTGCGGCCATCAGACAAAATCCCATTGTGGAAACCAAGTTACAGTGATTAAGCTCGTCTCCTTCTCGGGCCCAGCCAGAACAAGTTGGATGAATGAATGAATTGAGACAACTGTGGCATGTAAGAGAGAAACACATACACAGTGCTCCATTTGTCAGACATGGATGCATTGATACTCAGGACAGATATGCCAGGACCAGAGAACCGGACGTAGCTATGCAGAAAACAGAAGACATTGAGCTGAGGTTAACTACATTCCATGCAGGCGAGTTTACAACAACCCTCCTAGTAATGAGCTGCCTGCGATCCATTTCCTATTGGCTCCCTTTTTGTTCTTTCTTTTCTTTTTTTTAAAATATATTTTATTGATTTTTTTACAGAGAGGAAGGGAGAAGGATAGAGAGTTAGAAACATCCATGAGACAGGGACATCGATCAGCTGCCTCCTGCACGCCCCCTACTGGGGACGTGCCTGTAACCAAGGTTCATGCCTTTGACCAGAATCAAACCCAGGACCCTTCAGTCCACAGGCCAACACTCTATCCACTGAGCCAAACTGGTTTCGGCTCTTCCTTTTTTTTTGGCTCTTTGGATGATGTCTCTGCTTTGGTTATTCTGGTCCATTGAAGCTGGATACAGAGTTGTGTTCTTTATTTTGTCTTATTTTCTTCTTTATCACCAAAACTTGGACTGTTCCTTCCTCTTCTTTTTCTATATTTTTATTAATATCTCTCTCCTCTCTGACCCCCTGTTTCTCACTCATTCTCTCCCCACCCCCTTCACACACACACACACACACACACACACACAGACACACACACTTTTTTGGGTCCTTTTTCTGTTTAAAAAAACGAACACAACCTAAGCATTTTATTTTGCCTAACATGCAGTTTTAAAATGCTAGAGGCCCCTAAAAAGTTATATTCTACTTCTGGTGGAATCTGGCCCTCTGGTTCAGAATTTTCCAGTTGCCAATCCACGGCGCCGCCTCTTACATTAGAACGCTCCGCATGGGCACATGGAGAGCACAGGCCAACCCACAGAAGTTACTTGAGGGTTTTCTGGGAGTTTTTAAATGATCTTCCTAAGCGATCGTGTTGAAATGCTCTTGCAGAAGTAAAGGTGAATTACGACATTCATTTTCCGGTAATTCCCTGCACCTTCAAGCATGACAGTGTAAAATTGTTCAAATGGGATTGGTTTTACCCGTGGTCCGGGTTTACACCATTGGGACATGCTGAATTTAAAATATTCGGTAGTCAAAACAGCCGAGGACTGAATTCCTCTAATGCGCTAAGATGGAGGCTCTAACTTAATAAAGTGATAAAGTGACAGTAGTTCCAATGTGAGAAAAAAATAAAAGTTCATTTCTATGCAGGCTACATCCACATTTAATCAACTAAATATATTAGGACATTTCAGTGAATATAATTTGATTATTGAATTCCAGCATGACTTCTTTAGGATATTTGAGAGGTCCCCTAACCCCCCGTAAATTCTTCACAACCAGAATGACAGACGTTTGGGTCCAGGAGAAATATCTGATTGCATCTAGGACAATTACTCATTTTTCACATGATGACCCCAGCATGCGTGTTTTGAGTTGATGCTGGAGTTTCCGATACTGACTCTAACCTGAGTAGCTTTAAAGATGCATAGAAGCTTCATGTCCAGTAGAAAAGAGATTGCCAATCCAGTGGACTGTCTGGCGTAATCTGGCAATAGAGACATACAACGTATCTCCTTTGGCTGCTCCCAGCCAACCACCTATAAGAAGCCAGGAGCGGACAGATCTGTATCTGATACTTTGGACATTTTTAGAAAACTAACACATATGCTGAAGTTGACTGGTTGCCCTAAGGTCACTGGAAAAAATGGTTTTAGAAAAAGAAAATAACCGTACATCTTTCTAAAGAATTATTTTAGAACACATAAAGAAGTTTTATAATTTAACAGTAAGAAGGCACTTTTTTTTAATTGGTCAGTTTTTAACTGAAAATTCACAATGGCAGTTAGACAGAAAACAAGCACATGAAAATATGTTCCACATCATTCATATGAAGAAATGTAAATTAAACCGTAATGAAATGCCACTCCTCCTCCGGCAGAATGGTTAAATTTTAAAAAGAATGACCATAGCAAATACTGCCATGAATTTGAAGAACATGCCGGTTATGAGTCTACTAGTCTAATGATCTAACCATTTCAGGCAACTGGCAGTTTTTCAGAAGATTAACTATATCTCCATCATTTGACCCTACCATTACACGAGTGGCCACTTAGTCAAGGGAAATGAAACCATATGGGCATAACTCGCTAATGAAATTTTATTGTAGCTTTTTAGCAGCAGCCACCATCTGAATAAAACGTGTTCAGGAAATGAAGGATGAGCAAACTATACTCTTCTATTTAAGAGAATACCATCGCTTTTTAAAAATGAGGATAGGAGTTTATTTGAGCCAAACTGGTGACATAGGCAGAGAGTAAGATCTCTAAAACTCCCAAGAATGCCATCACTCTTAAAGACACAGGGACTACTGATATCACATGGGTGCACCTCAGAGTTATTCTGCTTTTGTAAAGAAGCCAGATAACCAGTGCTTTAGGCATTGACTTTTATAAATTCTAGAAATACAAACCTAATCAATATGGACAAGAAGGAGTGGCCACCTCCAAAAGATGATTCAGATATGGAGGGACAAGATCTCTTACATCTTGATGGTAAGAAAGCCAACTCGAACGACCATTCTGGAGAAGAGTTTCTTTTAAAATTTCACAAGTTCTTCTCAGTTAGGTGTAAACCTACTATGTGACCCAAGAAATGCCCTTCTCAAGTATTTAACCAAGGTAACTGAATACACACCTTCTGTTTGTGTAAAACCGAGAACACATACTGAAAGGGAATTCTTTCCAGCTTCCTCCATCTTAGGTGATTACGCTCTTAACGAGACAAAGAGACTTGCCAATTACCCAACCCATCATTAGGTAATCTAGCAAGAATGTGCCGGGATAACTTAATAAGGCAAAACACCTGCGTAAGCAGACCCTGGCCCCTACCTGGCCTATCAGGATGGGCCAACTCCCCTACCTGATTTAAAGTGAAACAGAGCATTGCCACGGAAGGATTAATGCCCGCAGCTTCAGTGTCAACAAGAAATATGGGACGGGATGAAGAATACATGAAGCATGAATACAAACCACCTGAAACAAATGTTCGACAAGAGGATAAATGGCACCTGAAACGCCCCGTCCTCATCCGCGGAGACAGAGACAATAATTGCGAAGATTATGCTTTGTGATCCACGTGATAAATCCTATGGACAGGCCCAATAGGATTGGCAGGGAGCAGAAGCAAAACTTCTGCCGCTGCCAGGATAATGGAAACTTTAGCTATGGCATTTTAAATTGAATGGCCAATTTAAACCCTAAGCCAGCGAGGTACGCTGGCATTTACAGTAGATAAGGCTGAAGGAAATCTAAAGGCATGGTTGCACATAACACTCTACAGGAGGAGGTTTATATATCTGTTGAGTCTGTGGATAGGCCACATTTTTCCTGAGAAATAATTGATACAGATTGCAATACTGACGGTGAATGATGATTTAATGTTAATGTGAGGCAATCTTCTAAAGAAGAAAGACTCAAAGAGAAAGTTCTTTGGAATCCTTAATGTTGCAAGAACGTATTTTTACTCACCCAACTTACTATTTTTTTTCTTTTTTTTACATGTGATTGCAAGTTTCCCCTAATTGTCACAGGCCTAGGGAAGAATTAAAAATTCTACAGGTATTTTGGCCCATGGATCTATATGGGCCCAGGTGTTAGAATAATTATTGGAGCGCATGAAATAAAATATCAAACTCGTTTGAAAATGGAATGATTTTAAGAGAGCGTGTTTTAAGGATAAGCCAAAATTCCCTCCTGCTTGAATCCTTTAGCAGACAGATGGTAAATTTAACCTAATTTCCACACACGTTTGGGGAGCAGGAACAGAGACATGAACCAAGGTAACAAGAAAAATGCACACGCAGTTCCTTACCTCCCTCCTCTGACGGTGGCGGCATGGAGGAAAACACAAGCTATTTCCATTTGGCACATTCTGTGAGAACACCGCGATGATGTTGGCAAGGGGGCAGCGGAAGGGAACGTACTCTGGGCATCAGGCAGCAGAGTTCTAAAGGAAGGTCCCGGAGGGAGGTCTGGGCTGCCGCGGAGAGGGTATAGCACTCAGGTGGAGGGTGTGGGGGGGTTCCGGAATGAGGGCAGCATGGCCCACACTTTAAGGCGGATCGTGAGACGACACTGACATTTTAAAAAGGCGCCACTGCAGTCAAGTTCCTGCTAGTCATGACAAGCAGGTGAAACTCTAGACCTGTGCGACTGAAAAAGTGGCAGAGCCCAGAGAATTGTACTTGAGAGAAAGATAGCATCATTTATGCTTTCAAAAGACCCTCATCCCTTCAGCTGCGAATACCTTTCTTACTGAGTTCAAGTTTTATTCGCCATGTTAGTATTTCTGGGCATTTGCTACATCTTTAATTACTACCCACCAGCTATCCGGAACAGTGTGAGCCCTTGGAATAAAATGGTCAGAGAGAAATGGACATAGCTATACAAAAAATGTATAGCAATGTATAGACTCTAAAGAACAAGCCACAAATTCTGTAGCTGAGGCCTTGGAGAATGAGAACTGATCTCACTGTGTTGAGGATGCCACCTGTGGCGAGATGCTGTAGAAGGTGTGTCCTGTAGAAGGTTGACCTATGCAGGCGTGTCTACCTGGACATCCAAACAAAGAGTTGTCTCAAGGCCTGTGTTTCTGGTGTGTGCTTTCTTCGTGTCATGGAGGTTAGTCACCTAAAAAAAAGCAACTCAGAAGACTAAGTCAAAACATAAAAAAATGATATAAGGAGTTAAGAAATAAGAGGTTTAAAATTTACGTAAGTAATTACTTCCAAAACACTAACTACGAAGAAAAAGGAGAGTCAAGCTTACTGTCAAAGGATAGATCCAAATGCGAAGTTCATGTTTCAGTGACTCCACAGGAAAAGGAAACGGTCCTATGAGAAAAATAGGCAGGACTTCCTTTCAGCACTTACGCTGTGTCAATACATTTCATCCAAAACACAGTACGCATGCCGCCCTGCCCAGGGCCAAGGCCAGGTAGAAGGTAAAGTAGTGCTTTTTGTATGAATTGGCTGGAAATTATAATCATTATTTCATAATTCAGTGCCACTGAAATTTGAAATTAAAAAAACAACACATTAAATCATGGTTTGTTGTATTGACACTATCAGAACACAAGCTTAGTAACCCATGTGTGATGAATAAAAAAACAACAACACCTATGTAAATTAGGAACTTGGTAGGAAAGAGGGAACATATCTGAACATAATAAAGGCCATATATGACATAGTCACAGCCAGCATCATACTCAAGAGGACAAAACAAAAAGTGTTTCCCACCGAAACCAGTTTGTGTCAGTGGATAGAGCTTCATTCTGTGGACTGAAAGGTACCGGGTTTGATTCCCGTTAAGGGCATGTACCTTGGTTGCAGGCACATCCCCAGTAGGGGGCGTGCAAGAGGCAGCTGATGGATGTCTCTCTTTCATCGATGTTTTCAACTCTCTATCCCTCTCCCTTCCTCTCTGTAAAAATCAACAAAATATATATATATATTTTTTTTTTTTTAAAAAGTGTTTCCCTTAAGATCAGGCACATGATTAGGATATCCACTTTCACCACACTAATTCATCATGGTACTATGCTAAGCGAAATAAGCCAGTCAGAGAACAGTAAGTGCCCTATGATTTCACTTATCTGTGGAATCTAAGGAACAAAATAAACTAACAAAATATAAACAGACTCACAGCTAGAACAGATTGACAGCTGTCAGGAGGTAAGGGATCGGGAATTAGGTGGAAAAGGCGAAGGGATTAAGCAAAAACAAAACAAACTCATGGACACAGACGACAGTATGGTGATTTCCAGAGGGAAAGGGGCTGGGAGGCAGAAGGGAGTAAAAGGGAATAACGGTGATGGGAGGGAGACGTGACATGAGGTGGTGAACACACAGTGCAATAATATGGAGGTGATGCATTATAGAATTGTACAAGTGAAACATATATAATTTTACTTACCAATGTCACCCCAGTAAATCAATACAGTGTTGTCCAATTTGCAAATTTTAACACTTCTTCACGCCTACACACATTCAACTCCAGAAACTGGGCCAGAGGTAGACATTGCTGGTTTTACTGACTATGTTGGAACTTTCATTTGCGTGGGGAGATTTTGCAGTGGGGCGATGCAGGCTTAGGGAAGGGAGAAAGAGGGGGAAACAGAACTCTGAGCTGGGAACTTGAGTCATTTTAGATGGGGAGAAAGAAGTTGGCACGGCCCGTTCCCTGTTGAGCATCCAGATGACTTGTCTGTCACTATTCCGGGTGACAGAGCTCCATTTCTGGAAGCAACGCTCCCTGCACAGGGTCAGCTGTCACCTGCTTGTAACCAACAAAGGGACAAGGGCTGCATCAGCCTCCATCCCTTCTTTTCATCTAATGATGCTAAGAGTATAGACCTCTGTCTCATTAGAGGTGCCGCCGCACACAGGATAACACAGGCAAACTTGCTCTCTGGAGTACTTTAAAACCCTCTTTTCTGTGTTCCCATTTCAGAGAGCTGACCGACACCGGACTATCACGATTTGTTTCTCTCCTGTAAACATCCCTTTGTGAGACGGACGTATTTTGGTGGAGTGTCACACAGCATTATCTCCCGAGGCACTGAGCTGTTGGCTGGTAGACAGAGCGTGAGCTCAGAGAGTTGCGATTTGAATGTATTGACTAGTGACCTATTTTTAAAATAACGGAGTTTATCTGTATTTTCCTTCATTATCCCCCCGGAATTAATGCCGTGCGCCGCAAAGCACACTCCGAGAGACACAATGCACTATCTGCCAGCTCATCCGTGGTGCGTGACTCTGCACGCGGCAGAGCAACACCCGTGCCCCTTTGCTGGCACTCCGCCCCGCGCTGTGAATATATCCACACGGAAGGGCCTTTGCAATATCCTCTTCCTTGGGTAACTGAATAACTTCTGAAAGGATGACTCTTACATTTCCTGTTTTCCTCTGAGCTCTTAGTAATCGGCCTGCGATCTGACCTAATGAGATCATTATTTTTATGAAATCCCTGTCTTGTCGTATTTTCATTTTGAATTATTTTAAGGAAGTGGCTGCCTCAGTTCCTTGTGTTGGTATTATTGAGCACTCACAGAATTATACAAGAACAGAGTACCTGTCCATGTTGCTCGGTTCTTAATTTGTACACGTAACATGAGACATGCTGATGTTTAATGTTGGAGTAACCTCAATCCAGTGAGACGATGTGGCATTAATTCTGTAATTTTGTGAAAAGTCTGATTAGATTTTTAATTTTGCCAAACACCAAAGGGCTATTGCTAAAATGACAAACAGCTCATGAGAACTGACAAATTAATGCCAAGAACTAGCTCTGTCCTGGTGATGCAGAGAAGAATGAGATACTCTTGTAGTTCTCTGTGGTTCTCAGCAAGGTGTGTTCTCTCAATAATGAAGGCCCTGTTTTAAACATGTGTACATCATAGTTTGATTTAAGTGTGTGTGTGTGTGAGTGTGAGATAGAGAGACAGGGAAACAGAGAAAGATTACATGTATGTTACTGCAGGTATTTTGATTTTCACTCTCTCTTTGGTAAAGGTTTCTTGCCTCACCCTTAATTAGATTAAGTGGAGGTCCTGCATTGAGTGTCTGCCCTCTGGAGGTCAGGGCATGTCATAGTAACTGGTCAGACAGGTGGAGGGAAATTAGCATATTAGCCTTTTATAGAGAGAGATTACTGATGCACAAGTTCATGCACATTGAAAGAAATGAATTAGAAGAAATACTTTAATTCCACTACCCCCCCCTTTCTCTATAACAGAAATGTCAACAAAATTCATAATCGCCATTGACATCAAAACCCACATGTGCAACTGGTTCCAGTAAGAGCTTTATATGCATGGCACATGCATATAAAGCCTGAGTCAGCTCAGGCTTTTAGAGATAGAGAATGAACGTGCTTCATTAGACCTGCTTTCTGATGCAGCTAAACTTTTCCAGCCCAGTGAGGCACCCAACCCCTCTTCCAGGTAATTGTCAGCAGCACAGCAGTAACTTATCAACACAGAGCATATTATCACTATAGATCATGCAGGGAGAACAAAGGGTCAAATATTTAACTGCCGCCGTGTTTGACTGTATTCAGTAACAAAGCCTGAAGTCATTTTCAAGGTCCACCATTTCTTCTTTTCAGTCAGGTCAAGTTTCTAAGCTTTCTAAATCTCCATGTTCAGGCTAATGAAAAGAAAATAGGATTCCACCGAGTCTCCTATTTACCCACTCCCGTGAGGATCTTCTGTGGGGATCAAATGAGGCGAGGCAAGGAGAAACACTTCATAAACATGCGGTAACATCATCATTCTATGAAGAAGCGGGCATTCTGTAACATGGTGACTTAGAGTAACTCTATCCATTTCATCTTCTATGTTGGATAGGAAAAAGGCTCAATAAGTTATTGAACAGGGATGGATGTCATATTGGACTGACATCTGGAAAAAAAAAACACACAAACACAGACCCTCATGGCTGATGCATTTTGCACATGGGAAAGAAGTATGTTTTCGTAGCTTAACTTTTTCCCGCACTTTCATGAGTCTGACAGTGAAAATTCCCGCGGCTTTTCAGAGCTGCAAACATGCAGCTGTTTTGCCAAGAAGCAGCTGAGCAGGGAAGACAAGCCACTGCCCGATGTAATCATCACCCTTCCCTTTAGGGGAATCAAAATATTTGGACTGCCGGTGGCCGAAACGCGTTCGGCAATTAGCGAGTGAGTGTTGGTTCTGGGCCAGGCCTTTTCTGAGCAGCACCCGCTCCCAGCAGTGGCACTTCTTTAGAAAAGAGCGCTGTGCCTCGGTGGGTGAGGGCAAAGGCCTGCAGCCTCTAACACCTGGGCATAACCAGGCAAGCAACCACCTCTCCCTCTATTCTCTTCCAAATATTTTCCTTTATTTTTTTATTTTTTGTCATTTATTTGTTTGTTTGTTTGTTTATTTGTTTATTTTGATTATTTTTCCCTATTGCCCTCCCCACTCCCTAGTACATGCCCTCATCCATCTCCCCTCCCACCCATCCCCATTGTCCTGTAGCCACTGGCTATGCCTACACACACATGCATACAAGTCCTTCCGTTAATCTCCTACAAGCCCCTCCCTCCTAACCTCCCCTGCCTTCCCACTGTAGCACGACAGTCTGTTCACTGCTTCTTTGCCTCTGCATCTGCTCCCCCCCCCCCTCAACCCCCGACTCTTGTCTTTAAAAACCTCTTGCCCCTGAAGGCTAGAAGTAAACCCATCAGAGCAAAAGAAAAATGTTTGAGTCCCACTTTCAATGTCTGATAGCTTTGAGCCCCAGTTTCAATGTCAAACATTTCCTTATGTGGACATGTCAGCCATGGTGTCTGGATGGTGGACAAATGGTGGCCATGCAGGTCCGACCCTCTCTGGTTTGGTGCTGGGCATCCTGTAGCGATGCTCAGCTGCTGACTGCTCGCATGGCAAGGCGTCGTCAGTGTCTTCCATCTCTGGATCTTTTCTCCTCTCGCCTTGGTGGTTGGTGGAGACCTGTCAGTTCCTCTGTTGCAGGAGTCATTTTCCTTTATTTTTAAATTTATTTGAGAGAGAGAGAAACAGGGATTTGTTTTCCACGGATTTACTCATTCATTCAAATCTCATTTGATCTCATGAACACTGTATATATCGGGTATAGTATCATTACCTGCACATAACAAAGAGGAAAATTGAAGGATTCCCAACTGTCTAGAGGCAACTAGGATACATGGGAAATAGGATCAGAGCATTTTGTTCCAAGTCCATTTACAGAGATAGAGAAATTCTCTCTCGTCGTTGATGTTTCTATCTCTCTCTCTCCCTCTCCCTTCCTTTCTGATATCAGTAAAAATATATTTTAAAAAATACATCATCCCCAATCCAGAAACTGATTGGGGATGTAGTTATTACGGAGGCATATACAGTGGTTAAAAATCATCAAATTACGCACTCAATGGATGCTTTTTACTCTATGTAACTCATACTATAATAAATCAATTACATAATGCTACCTTTGAAATGATATTATATCTGCAAATTTTTATATTCCATATAATTAGCACATGTGACAAATAACTATATGGACGCCTAATTACTGGCACTTAGAGTATGCAGCATCGTGGTGGTTTTACAGGATTATTGAATTAAGTAATTAAGCTTTTTAAATCAGCCAATTAGTGTTTTTTTTTATATGCTGGTTTGGGTTTTCTTTTATTATATATGCTTACAAATTCTCCCGGAAGAGTTTTCTAAAATACAAATTCGATTCTGATAGTGAATTTTGCATTTAGCAAAATGTAGCGGCTATTTAAGACCAACAGTGATTTAAACGATCTGCAGATGGCTTACCACATAATTTCAAGTTTCCAGAACAGGATTCTTCCATGAGATGCATAGCTGCTGGTCTCAGAATATTATTTATCTACTCTCCTTGGGAAGTGAAAGGTTCAACAACCATAAACCATACTCTACCTGGGAGAAACAACTTTAGAAATAATGACAATAAGCACAATACGATCTTGATTGCCCTCCCTCCCCTTATCCCCCTCCCTACCTTCCCAGTGGGTTCAAGAACACCTGGGGCGGTTATAGCTCACAGGTGTGTAAGCAGGGCCAGAGGCTGGGCAGAATCCTACTGCGCATGCGCTACATGTGGGCAGGCGTCTGTGCTCCCTGCTCCCTGGGTCAGAAGATGCCATCTCGCCCAGAAGACACCCGTTGACAGTGTGTTCAGAGGAGACTCAGGACACCATGCCACTGGTCAAGGGCATTGCGATTCACCTCAGCCCCCACCTGGACCACCTCCTGGGCATCAATTAGGCGTTCTCCCCCCAGCTGGTGCCACTACTTCCAGCCGGGAGCCCCGGGGAGTGGTGCCAGGTACCCACAAGGCCTGCAGCGGGTGGAGGCGGGAACTCTGGGCCCTTCTGCCCTAAAGGCTGCTGCCCATGGGGCTCTCCAGCACCTGTCAATCACCGCCTGTGGCCTGAATCTGGTGCACCCCACAAGGATCAAACGGGGCATCAATAGCATCTGGGAGCTGGTGAGCTTGTGGGGGATATGCAGGTGGTGTACCACAGCCCGTCTGCCTCCTGCATGCTGGTCAGGATTCAGGTATGGACAGGATTTGGGGGGTGTAGGGGAAATATATGCCCTCTAGGGGGAGCGATGAAAGGATGAAGGAGGGAGGGAGAGGGCTTCCTCTCATGGATGGATTGCGTTAACCATCAGTTAAAACCATCAGTTGACTAAGTTTTGGGGAGTCTGTTTCTATTCTACTCCATCAGTCTAGGAATTGATCCTTCACCAAGGCCCCACTGTCTTCTTTCCTGTAGGGTTCTTTTTTTTTTTTTTTTAAGTAGATTGTGCGCTAAGATTTTTTAAAATATACTTCATTGACTTTTTTTACAGAGAGGAAGGGAGAATGATTGAGCTAGAAACATCGATGGGAGAGAAACATCAACCACATGCCTCCTGCACACCTCCTACTGGTACATAGGTATCAAGGTACATACCCTTGACCGGAATAGAACCTGGGACCTTTCAGTTCGAAGGCTGACGCTCTATCCACTGAGACAAACCGGTTTGGGCTGTAGCTTTCAAGTAAATACTGAGATTGAGATGGGTGAATCTTCCAAATGTGTTCTGCAGTTTCAGGATCATTTTTAAAATCTATCTTTATTGCTGAAAGTATTAAAATGTCTCCCCTTTTTTTCCACCATTGACACCTACCCAGCTCTCACTGTACTATTATCTGTGCCCACGGTGATTTTGAACTT
The DNA here is from genome assembly GCA_004026805.1 of Lasiurus borealis. NCBI lineage: Eukaryota > Metazoa > Chordata > Mammalia > Chiroptera > Vespertilionidae > Lasiurus > Lasiurus borealis. Next base: position 67,914 of record PVJN01000890.1, on the reverse strand, counting down.
ACATACATATATGCATATCTCAAAATCATTTATATCTATTCGGGTTTCTTTGTCTTTCCATATAAACGTTAGCGTCAGCTTACAGCTATTTACAAAATCCTGCTGGAATTTTAATGAGGATTGCACTGAATCTACAGATTAAATTGGAGATAATTTATTCCTTATAAACAATATTGAATCATTCTGTCCAAGGACGCAGTCCATCTTTTCATTCATTTTGTTGTTTACTTTTATTGGTGTTTTATAGTTTTCAATACATACATTCTGAACATATTTTGTTAGGTTTTTACCTAATATTTCAATTTTATTTAGTGTTATGGTCTATGATAACTTATTTTTTTTTTAATTTCAATTGTTCATTGGTCTTCGGTAGAGATAAAATTGATATTTTGTTAGACTTAATATCTTAAGATTTGATAAACTCCTTTATTCTGGGAACATTTTTGAGTTCTTGATATTTTCCACATAGAAAGTCATTTCGGCTGTAAGTAGAAAACACATCTACTTTCATGTCTTGTGTGCTTTTAATCTGTGTCACGTGATCATTGCGTTGGCCGGTAGATATCCCACCATTCCGAATATGAGTCAGGAGAGTGTTCTGGCCTAGTTCCTGACTACAGGCCTTCACGATTAAGCGTGACAGTAATGATGGGTGATCACAGATATCTTTTGTAGGTGGGGGGATTATATTTTCTTCCAAATTTACTGAAATTATTATAACTTTATGTGTTTTTTAAATGCTTTATGTTTGTTGATAGGATGTGATCTCTTTTCTTGTTAGGTCTCTTAATATACTGGATCGCATTGCTATACAGGTGTTGAAACTGCCTTGAATTCTTAGACTGAATTACATTTGGTTGTGATGTATTATCCTTGTTTATGGCTTGATTCCATTTGCTAATATTTTTGTGGAGGACATGTGAGTTTATGTTTATCATAATTTATATATTTTTTTTCTTTTTAAAAACATTCTAATTTAATTTTTAAAATTCTAATTTAATTTTTTCATCACAATTTATTCCCTCTAAGTTATCTTTTCATTATTTTTGAAGTCGCCAAACTTCTTCCAGAATAGCCAGGAATGGCCACAAAAGAAATTCAACTTGACCTGATGCGTTTGGCTAGGGAGATGCCTATATTTTCACCTTTAAAAAATATTTGTCTTGCCCTCGCTGATTTGGCTTATCAGTGGCTAGAGCGTCCATCTGCTAACTGAAAGGTTCTGGGTTTGATTCCAGTCAAGAGCACGTGCCCCAGTGGGGACGTGATCCCCAGGAGGGGGCATGCAGGAGGCAGCCGATCAATGATTCCCATCACTGATCTTTCTCCCTCTCCCTTTCTCTCTGAAATCAATAGAAATATTTAAAAAAAATATTTGCCTTGCCTTCTATCCTGTCTTTATTTACTGTGACTAGCAAAACGAATGGTGATTGGTGAGGATGTGGTTTACTTAATACCAGCGTTCAGAAGCGCCTTTCTGTATAACTGGCACTCAGGATTTTTGCACCGGTTTTCAAGAATGACAGCAAAAGCACCTTTATCTGACATTTAGGATGATTAAATTTTGAAAAATCACTTGGCATATTCATCATGACTCCACAGGGTGCTCTAGCTATATAAGGCGATGGATCATGTGAGCTTAACTTATATTTAAGATGTGCTGGCCTGATATTATTGCGTTAGGCAGTATTGCTGAAATGGAAATATAAAATTTCGCTGCCATGAGATCAAGTTTGTGCCTGCCCTACACCATAAATTAGTTTTCCAAAGTTTTAAAATGCAATGTGTATGCTGGTTCTAGTCGTGTGAAATAGCAAACTGTGCTTAAATGTATAAAATTAAGCCTATCCTGAGTGAAAGCAGATTTTTTTCATTCACATATCATTGAAAGAGGAGTGAAGGTTATTTTAACCGCCAAGAATGTTTATGTGAAGCGAAAAGAAAGACACCGGTTGTACTTGAGAGCTCATTTTTAAAGCAGTATATCCCTCTGGCCCATAATGCCAGCTTGTTGTGGGCCTACCTATGTATTGGCTACTCTAGCAGCATAACAAGAAATTCACTGAAGTGTGCAGAGGAAGGCATTATAATAACCCACATTCCTAAAAACGCGCCACTTCTGACATCCTAATATGAAAAAAAACGCATGTTCAAGCAGAAATATCAAATAAAATGTTAGAATGAGCCTAATTCAATTACGAATGTACACAATTGGTCGGTTACCTATAGGAAAACATTTGAAAAAAATTGACAAATACAGTTTGACAAAATAATAGTTATCAGTGGGAAATAACTTAAAATACGAATGAGCCAAAATATCACTTAAGCCAAGACCTGTTTGGCTCAGTGGATAGAGCATCAGCCTGCGGACTAAAAGGTCCCCGGTTCGATTCTGGTCAAGGGCATGTACTTTTGTTGCAGACACATCCCCAGTGGGGGATGTGCAGGAGGCAGCTGGTTGATGTTTCTAGCTCTCTGTTCCTCTCCCTTCCTCTCTGTAAAAAAAAAATCAATAAAAATTAAATACACACATATACAACTCACTGAAGCAAAGAATGAGAAATAAACAAAATAATACATAAATTATTTGGTTTTCCTGTTTGCAAAATTTAAACAATGAACAACAAGGTTTACTTTAACCAAAGCATAAAACTATTGAAAGAGTAGGTCATTTCTTGCTAAATATAAAGTGATGCTATTAGCTACTTGTACCATAATATTGAATACATAAAATTTGTCAAACTGTATAACCATTTAATAATTTTTGTTTAATAATTACCTACCATGCTGTCCATGGGAATATTTTTGATTTGCATATCTTCAAGCATTTATCTTACTGCCAACATAGTACAAATTAAGTAAAATTGTAGCTTTAATTTTACCTCAACTATTATACTACTAGAGGCCCGATGCACAAAGATTTGTGCACGAATAGGCCTTTCTTCCCCTGACTGCCAGCACTGCCTTTGCTCTGGCTGGACCCATCTCTCCGCTTTCCCTCATGTCCCACTCCTCCCCCAGCCACTCAGTGCCTGCATATGCAAATTAACATCCATCATTGTTGGGTTAATTTACACACTCCTGATTGGCCGGTGGGTGTTGTGAATGTACGGTCAATTTGCATATTTCTATTTTATTAGTGTAGATTGTATTGTGGTTTTAATTTTTTTTTCTACCTCAAATATTATACTATACTAGAAGGGAAATGGTAGCAAAATGACCTGTAACTCTTTGTAAATAATCACATCTAAGATAATTTATATGAGTAGATTCCTTTTTAATTGTATTTATTGAAACAGACTCATCTACTGAGTAATGCAAAATAAAGTAAGCTTTATATAATGGCAATGTCATAAATGGTGCTAGAGAATATCAATTTTAAAATTTTCCCACTTTTTTTTCTAAATTAATTTAATGTCCTGGAGAGAGACAATAGCAGGTATCACATACAAGGTGGAACAAAAGTAGGTTTAAAATTGTGACTACACGGAACAGTTTATTTTTGTATTACCGTTCATATGGAAAATAATGTAATAATTGTAAGCCTCCTTTTGCCACACCGTGTTTGATATAAGTAAAGGGAATTTGACATTATTTACTGTTTGTGATGAGGGGTGTGTGTGTGCATCATTTGTAGATAAAAGAGGAAAATTACTTATGTTCCATCATGTGTATGATCCCGCAGACTCACGGAGCTATTGTTACTTAAAGAGGAAAAGGAGCTTGTGTTTGTCTTTGCTGTGTAGTATGTGGTTCCCACCCAGACATTGTGAAGTTACATGTTAACTGGCGGGTTTCTACATAGTAGGAAGACCATTGCAGTGCTCTGTTTGTTAGTGCTTTGAAGGAGTGACTAGTTTCATATCTATTAACTGAGTGTTCCTTTGACCGGGTGATTATATAAATCTCCATTCCTCTAATTATTATTGAACCAGCTGTACCATTTTGCGAGGCTTTCACTGATTCATGTTCCAAAGAAGCATTTTTGACGTGTCTGCTCTCTATTTGAATGAGGGTCATGTTTTTAAGTTTTGAAAATTGTTATTTTGTAATCAGCTCTCTAAATGGCAGTTGCATCCATTTGATGAGACGGAGCCCTGTCGTTCTGGAAATTTTATGGTGACACCGATTTGCCCCGGATCATGACTGAACACAGAGTGTGACGGCTTCTCTTTGCCTGTCTCCTAGGGCCTGGCTGGGTCATTATCACAACACATTTAATGAAGTTTGAAAAATGAGGTGGGTTTTTTTCCCTAGTCATTTCATACATTGGGTTGTTTCTGAGGCCCTTCATTTGTGTCTATTTTCTGCTTTTTGAAAAATGTCCAGGGAGACAGGAATTGTGCCCTATCTCCCCGGCATCAAAGCCGACGTTCATACAAAAGCTATCAAAAGCTTAAAAGGGCTTATCTGTCTTCCCGAAACAACTTGCTCAGAACACATCACGCTGCCGGGCCATGCCTGAGAGAGGCCGCGGAGAGGAGCAGGCTCTGTGTCCAGAAAACATGGTCCTCCCGGCAGACTGACTCCCGGACTGTGAGACGGACACATCCATCCCTGTGATTATGAGGATGCCGTTGACAGGGGGAGTCTCCTCCATCAGATGCTTTCGGTCCCAAGGGCTCCTCTGAAGACCGTGTTTACAGATTTGTGATTTTTAAAAAGTTTCCAGTTACACATTACGGTCCACACGATTCTGTGTTAGTTTCCGGTGTTCAGCAAAGTGGTCAGAAAAGCATGGACTTCAGAGCGGCCCCTCTCCTGCTTCAAGTACACGGTCATGGCTGTGTACAGGGTCATGACAATATCAGTGATTTTATGCCTATGCCGTTACCTACCTCTCTGAGACTGTTCTGTAGCTACCCCCTCCAAGTGCTTGTAAAAGCACAATTCAGTACAGATGTAACTCTGATTAATACTGATACATCATCTACACTAATAAGAGAGAAATATGCAAACTGACTGTCACTTCATTATGCCCACCAGCCAATTGGGAGTGAGTATGCAAATTAACCAGACAAAGATGGCAGCGGCCCCAGCCGCTCTGGACCTTTGGGCAGCATGCATACAGGTGTGGAGTGGCCAGGGAGGGCGAAACTATTACCTCACTTCTCCTTTACCCAGCCCTTCAACTTGCCCTGCCTCTGGCAGCTATCAGTCTGTCCTCTGAATCTATTTTCCTATTTGGTGATATACAGAACAGATTTCTCACTCATCGGGCATGAATGCTTTGCTCTTCTTCTTTTAAACCATGTATTTCTACCCGGGAGAGATTAGATTAGAAACTCTTCTGAAGATAAACATGGTTCTGTATAAAACCCTCAAATGCATTATCTGAAAGATTTAGATTTGTCCTGTAAAGTATCATTAATTTGTAAATTTCCAAAAAAAAAGTCCTATCTTTTTCTTTGGTCAAGCTCCAGAGTTCCTTTTATCACTTCCATCAATAATATGATTACAGGGTAGTTTGGTAATCATATATTTCTGAATGTTAACTTGATTTTAAGTCATTCTGCCATGCTATTTTCTTTGCTATTTCATTTTTGAGCCTTAATAGACAAAAATGTCCTCCAATAATGTTTAATTTACAGGATTATTAAGGTTGATTATGTCACTCATGGTGTTAAAACTGATAAATGAGGTTTTAATACTTCTTCACATCATTTAATTTTAGGATACATGATTAAAATTGAATTTTTCTAAGCTTTTCCCACCACATAGGATATTTTTAAAATGTGTTTTTTTTTTTTGTTTGCTTTGTTTTTGCTTTAGATTCAATAGAGTGGAGAGACTACTAATGGGGTTTACAGTTCTAGTTGAATTGTAATTTTTTGATGTTTATAAAAGTGATTTGTTTGCCACAGACCCTATGAATTCTAGCTTATATAAGTGAGTCAGAAATAAAAATTCAGAGTTGCACATTCTTTCTATCAATGTAACAATTGCTACATGTGTGGAGAACTAGAAATATTTCTAGGCTTTTCTAACATAACTAGAGGCTCAATGCAGGAAGATTCATGCAATAGGCCTTCCTTCCCCTGGCTCAGGCACCAGTTTTCCTCCAGCCCCCAGGACCCAGGTCTTCACTCTGGTGTCCACCTTCCATCTTTGCTCCAGGCAGAGTCAGTCTTCACTCCAGCCTGAGCGACGCTCCTGAAGCTCCCTGAACCCCCCGCCATCCCCTTCAGAGCAGGTGACCCACCCCACCTGGCCACCCCACTCCTGCATGCATGATGCCTGGAGGTTAATTTACATACTCACTCCTGATTGGCTTGTGGGCATTACAAAGTGACAGTCAGTTTGCATATTTCTCTTTTCTTGGTGTAGGTGACATATCAGTATTAATGAGAGTTACCTCTGAACTGAATTGTGCTTTTACAAGGCTGTATACTTTTCACTCACACCCGTTTATCTTAGTTCAGGGTCTTTCCTTTTCTAAGTGTACCCAACAGTAGTACTAGTAAAGGTATGCCCTGTATTCATATAGAACTTTATCTGTAGGGGGTTATTGCTCAACAAGTTTTCATCTTGTCATAATGAATTATACAGATTATTTAACCATAAATTAACTTTTGTTAATAAAGTGCCTAAATTATTTAACAAGTTAGGGAAAGGATTGCAAACTTATCTACTTCTTTAATTATTGAGGACAGTGTCCTCTACAAAATTCAGATTTAATTGTGCTGGATTTTAGCATTAATAATACATAATGCTAAAAATAACCCACAAATTATACTTTCCTTCTAAGTAAGGAGTCGGCCTCAATACATGAGATCTGTGGTTTTATGCTCGGAGCTTTTTTGTTTGGTTATTATGTTACTGTTTGATTGTTTCTTCTTCCTATTTAAATATTTAATGAAAGTTTTATCTAGTGTGTGCTCTGAGGCCTTAAAGCAAAGGGCATAATTTAAAAGATCTAATAAGTAAATAAATGTCAGAAAGCTGAAAAAGTATGGGTTATGCAAAATATATTCAAAGCACTGTTCTAACAATAGAATAAGTCGTCCTGTTGTTCTCTTGAGATAAGGAAGCATAAGAGATGAGATTCAAAAGTTATGAAAACTTCTCTGGCCTGGCCAATGTTGCTCAGTGGTTAGGCATTGACCTATGAACCAGGAAGTTTTGGTTCGGTTTCCAATCAGGGTGCATGCCCAGGTTGTAAGCTCAATCCCCAGTAGGGAGTGTGCAGGAGGCAGCCAATCTATGATTCTCTCTCATCATGGATGTTTCTCTCTCTCTTTCCCTCTCCCTTCCTCTCTGAAATCAATCAAAAATAGATTTAAGAAGCTATGATATCTTTTTAAAACATGGCAGTGCAATGCTAATTTTTGTGTCTCTGTTTAGGTATCTTACACACTGTAGTTGTGAAAAATGACCAGTGTAGCCAGGCTGGTGTGACTCACGTGGTTAAGCGTGGTCAGTTAGGTGACTGACTAGTAAGAGTGGGTTAAGACCCTGTATAATTCTGAAAAGCGGGTAAACTTTTCCCAGAAATAACATTAGTGGTGCATGCCGAGAACTTTGTGACCTAGTCCAAGAGCTCAATTAAATGGGACACAGGCAGTAGAGATTAGAAGGTGAAACCATTAAATAGATGAGAGCTGTGTGAGTCGGACGGGTTTTCATAAAGGGGAACAGAAGCAGGAACTGTGTATTGTAACTGGTACAATAACCCATTCATTTACTAGCTTCTAAGCACCGAAGCCAGAATCCGAGAACAGCTGAGTCTTCAAAACTAGTTCATTGACATATAATCACTGAATTATATAGGCTACTAGAGGCCTGGTGCACGAAATTTGTGCACGGAGTGGGCGTTCCCTCAGCTCTGCCTGCAGCCTCTGCAATTCGGGACCCCTACACCTTTTCCTTATCTAGCTGACCTCTTCACATTTAAAAAAAGTTAACTGAAATATCACCTACTCTAGGAAATCCTCTCTGAACAAATGTCTTTACAATCTGTATTACGTATTTTCATAGTATCCCATTCTTGTTCTTTAACAGCCACCGAGAGTGGATGCAATGTGGTTTTCATTCTCGCATCTGAAATTTCTCTTCTTGCTCTTGTACCAGCAAAGCCTATCCAATTTACATTTGCCCTTCAAGGGCTTCTATTTGCTTCAGTTCCTAGTTGGCTCCCTGATTTTTTTTTAAGCAATAAATGTGGGTTGTGATAGCAAGCCTCACTTGTAATCAAGCCTGTAGGTCTCCCTATCTGAATGTTTCTATAATACCTATCACTTTAGCATAGCAGAGGTTGTGTTCATTTATAGAAAATAACAATCAGTGTCACCTAGAGTCTAGTATATTTTGTACCAAGATGTATTATTCTAGTAATTTAACTATTACAAAACTGAGGTGTACAGAAATAAATCATAAGTTACACATGTGTCTTCACTAACAGCCCTACTTAACATGTAATGCTCGCCTCATAAACCATGCCGTCTCGGGGGGAGTTCAGTTCCTGAGGCCCTCATTTCATAGTGGTGGTGTGAGAGTTGTATGTTCCGATGTGTGTAAAGCATGCTTAGGACACATAAGCACACAGTATGTGTGAAATATTTTGCAAATGTCATATGGAGATGATGATGAAGTCAAGGTGTCATGCACATTAGAAATTAGGCTAGACACAGCTAGGTTTCCATGCCATTGCCATATGACTTATACTACACTGCGCATTCAAAACACAAACTTCCTAAATGAGTATAAGCCAGTAAATCGCATGGATTGTATTACATAATGTTAAGAAAATAAAACTCGGCTTTTGATTTTCTGACTACACACAAGTAATTTCTAAAGTACACCAAGTAAAATGCCACACTTTATTACCTTAATGCTATGAAAGCTACTTCAGTACAAATAAAAACATACCGCAATCATAAACTAAATAGATAGTTAGCATTGTTTTTTATATCCTATGAGAAATAAGGATGTGATTATAAAATTAAATAAGGACAAAAAGCTATAGGAGTTGGCAGGAAATGTTTGCATATGCCTTTGGAATCTTTTATTGTCAGCACTTTGGAATCCAACTGTTATTATATTCTGTGAAAAATCAACTTTGCTTTTCCATATAAACTAATCTTCAAAAAGATATCCATATATCATGCCACTGTCCTCAAAAAACAAAATCAGGTTAGAAGCCTACCAGCAGCTAAACTAACACGATGTTTATTTTCTCTTCACTTACTACTGTAGGTGGGAAAACTATAAAAAGCCCTATATATTTAGAATCTACCTACTGGGATTAAAGTAATAATAATATGGAATCCTTGTTACCTGCTAATGTAATTATAGTATATACAATATCAGAAAAATCTTCTTGAAAATGGCATCTCTTGTAAGAATGGTGTGTGTTCGTGTGTGGTGTGTGCGTATGTATGTGTGTCGGTTTTATATTTGGCATGGGAAAGATTAATAACAGTGTACTGATCTATCACTGCCCCCTGCACTCTTTGTCCCATGATTTCCTAACATAACTCAGTTATTTCCTGCATGTTGACCTTGATTCCAATCAGTCCTTTTCCACATTTCTTCACCTGCTGCTGTGAAAAGAATAATACTAAAGCAAGCATTCTAGTAACCAAGGCTGCTTAAGCAGTGCCAGAAAATGCTTTCAAATGTTTCCTTCCCGCAAAAACCACCTCCGCCCCTCACACACACTTCTCTGGCATCACACTACATATTAAGCAACGTTGTAACTGAGAAAAAAAAATTAATCTTTTTTATTTTTTTAACACCAGTTCCTTTGAGTAACCCTTGACTGAGGACTCTGAGGATGTGTTAATGCAGCTTTAATTAGTGGAGCTTAATGAAACCATGGCCGCATCCTGTTGGTCTGAGCTTCAGCGTAAGATGTGTCCCAGGACAGAACACTGTCTTCACCCCTTAGTCTGTACTCAGCCAACTCCAGCCTCCTCCAGCCACCAGCACGGCCACGGTCCTAGAAAGGCCAACAGTCAGATGCCCTCCTTCATGCGGGATGTGCCACCCATCCTGTCACTCACAATCCCACATCTAACCAGGAGGAGGTAGGTATACATCAGAAATGATTGGAATAGCCCTGACTGGTTTGGCTCAGTGGCTAGAGTGGCGGCCTATGGACTCTAGGGTCCTGGGTTCAATTCTGTTCAAGGGCACCTGCTTTGGTTGTGGGCACCTCCCCAGTGGGGGGTGTGCAGGAGGCAGCTGATTGATGTACCTCTCTCATCCATGTTTCTAACTCTCTATTGCTCTCCCTTCCTCTCTATAAAAAAATCAATTAAATATATTTTTTTAAAAATGATTAGAATAGCCCTGGGCAGTGTGGCTCTGTTGGGCACTGTCCCCCTCGCTGGAAGGGTTCCGTTCACTGAAAGGGTCATCCACTCACTGGTTGGATACCCTGGCAGGGTACAGTATATGCCTCGGTTGGGGGTTTGATCCCCAGGAGGATGTGTGCAGAAGGCGGCCTCTCCATGAGTCCCTCTCACTTAGATGTTTTTCTCTCTCTCACTCTCCCTTCATCTCCTCAAAATCAATAAAAAAAATCCTTACAATTTATCAGAATATATGCGTGTTGGAGCACATGTGTGTGCACACAGCTTTTCATAAAGACATTAGCTGTGAAGGCAACGTGTACTCAATGCTTCTGTGTTCCCTCGGGGACTTTCTGTCATGGGCTCCATGTTACCTTTTCTCTGACACCACCTCCCGGTCACACGCGTGCCTCCCTGTCCCGTGTTCCACGTTGGTTGAATCCTCAGACTTGACATCACGGACGGTCAGAGCGTCACCCACCTTCCCTTCGGCCTTTCACACTCGAAAGTTCTGCTCTTGTTCGGCTCTGTCTGAATCCATCACTTAACCTTGAACTTTCAGGAACCTGTGCCAAGACCGAGGATCGGCAATTACCTTCTGTACTTGAGAAATAGCCTTCGTATTCAGCATATTAATATTTCATGGATATATTTCCATAGGAGTTAATGATATTTGTTTAAGCAGTATTCACAAAGCCAGCCAGTCTGACCATCGCGGTGGCGAGGTATTTCTTTAGAAAATAACGTAACTCTTTCTTCTTGCTCCGCTTCTTTGGGGATCGGAAGTGATCATTAACATGTATTTGTGTTGGATGTCTTTGTTTAACTGCTCCTACCCTGGGTATAGCTACTCCATTAAAAAATCATTTTACGTGATGCAAAACAGTTAAAAAAATGAACTTCCCTTTAAGTAGAAACTCTTTCGAATTGGCTCTTCCTCTCTGCTCCAGAGGAATTGCCAAACCTCCCCCGGGACTCAGGACCCGGGTACCCAGCTGGCATTTCCCCAAGCAAGGCTCTGCAATGACCCACTGATGTCCAGGCGCTGAGCACCGCTCTCTGCGCCTTAGCAGCGGCTCAGGATCCTGGTTCTCCTGCTGCTGGGTAGGAGGGAGATACAGGGAGAGAGTGTGTGCGTGTTAGCGCTTGGAGGGGGAGAATATACAATCTGTTTACAGCATGAATAGTATTTGCAGGAAGCTAAGTCAGCCAGGGAAGCTGGTGACATCAGTGCCATCATTAAAGACGAGGTGGATCTCAGAACGTAATAAAGTAGTGGGGGATAATTATCTGTTCTTTCAAGACTCTTATCTTTTTATCACTTTCAAAGTCCTAACTTTTAACCTTAATCTGTTCTCCATCAGTCTATGCTTTTTTTTTTTTTTTTTTTTAGTGATCTTTTCCCACCAAGTCCGTGGGTTAAAAATGTCAAACTGCACTGCCAAAAGCCACACGGGGAAAGCTAACCTCTGTTAAGTAACCTCTGCATGCACGACACGGTCCTCAGAACCTTCCATAAGTTCTCTCAGTCCTCAGGAAATACAGGAGGTAGGCGCTGTCATGTTACATATATGCATCATATAGGCTCACAGGGAAACATGAGCCTATATGATACATGCGTGCAACCTGGTAACATTCTCAACCCTTTTTAGCCTGCATTTGATTGGAAGTGTTTCAGAAGCAGAATTCTGACATGGCAGAAGTCTCTTTACAAGTGTGTCCCAATGTTTGATGACCTCTTACTGTGCAAACATATTAGGTGGACACATGAAACCAGAAAAGGGATTTGAAACCACAGACAGTTCCTCAGAGGTACAGAACTCACATGCCTTCCAGGTGTGATTCAGCAGATAAGGCATCATTAGAAAAGCAGAATTCAAATGCCAGTTGTCATCCTCAATTCCCCCACGTAGAGCTAACACTGTATGAGCCTCCTCTGTCTTTTACTCCATGAGCGTATGTCCCTGTGTATACATAACATATGTGCATATAAATAGGCACATTATATTTAATAGCTGCAGAGTAGTTAAAAGGCAGAAAGAGTCTGCTGTATTCAATTATTTACATTTAGATCTGTATCGGTTAGCTTTTGGTGAATAAGAAATATACCACCAGCCTGGCTGGCATGGTTCAGTGGTTGAGCATTGACCTGTGAACCAGGAAGTCACAGTAGGATTCCCAGTCAGGGCACAGACCTGGATTGCAGGCTCCATCCCCAGTGAGGGGTATGCAAGTAGACAGCTGGTCAATGATTCTCTCTCATCAATGATGTTTCTCTCCCTCTCTCCCTTCCTCTCCCTCTCCTTTTTCCTCCTTCTCTCCCCTCCTCCTCTCCTGCTCCCTCTCTCTCACTCTCTTCCCCTTCCCCCTTTCCCTTCCTCTCTGAAATCAGTGAAAATATATGTTAAAAAAGAAATACACTACCAGTTAGTGGCTGCCAGTCATAGCCAGTTATTATTTTACATTGATCTGTCAGTCACACGGTTCTGCTGAATCAGACCCTGGTTTCCTCATGGGTAGGTTTGCTCCTGTGTCTGCGGTGACTGGATTGGCTGGCTCTGGACTTGCTGAGCTGAAAAGTCACTTTACTCCACATGGTCTCCGATCCTCCGGCACACTACCTAAGGTTGTCCAACCACCGATGGCAAACTCTTGCTCTTGTGGTTGTGACGAAGATCCAACAGAGAGAGCTCTCAAGCAAGTGCTGGGAGGAGGCTGAGGGTCCGGAGAGAGCAGACGCTTGCAGCTGCTGGCATGACATTTGCTGCTGTCCTTTGGCCAAAGCAACTCCAAGAGAGAGGCCAGACTTAGCAGTGTGTGTGGTAGTGACCTTCCAAAGAGCATGTATGCAGAGAGGCATGAATTGGCCAGATGTCGAGGACATCAAGTCACTCACGATTTCTTGATTATTTCAAGCGTTCTTCCTAAAACACACAATGCTACAGAGAAACTCCTTCAGCTAATCTTTGTTGTACTTCATACTTTGCCAAAATCCTGGTCATCTGAGCTCTGAAGGATGTAGTTATCATATATCGGGGTTGTCAAACCACCAGTGACAAATTCTAACAACTGGGATGGACTTGAATGAACAAGAATGACATGATACTGTTTGCTCAGGTCCATGGTAAGATGTTGAGAAATACCACACACAGGAAGCGATTCTGCCTTTCTTTCCCTGTGGCCACAGCACGCAGCCTCGGAAACATTAAGAATCAATGGTGTGTGCAACGTTGGTGTTTTTAGTATTTGGGTTCACACTGTTGCATTCTTTTTGGCAGATGGTTGCCTTCAGGATAGAATCCTCATCATTTTATGTCAAACGTGAGAGATATTAAGTACGACAGTAAATATTATCCTGGCTGAGAAATACACAACCGCGTATTCAGGCGGTTTTTCTGTCGAAATGTGTTTATCCCACCTTACCAAGAAGCCCAACAGCAGTATGATCATATTCCACTGGAGATGTGGTGAGAAAGGGAGTTTTTAGAAAATGAATGAGTAAAATGATTCAGATGAAGACACTTCCGTTGGATCAGTGTTCTCTCTAAACATTGACCTTGGTCAGTCCCCTGGCACATGTGAGTGCCGTGCCTGGTGCCTGGTGTTGCAGATTAATTTTCTTCGTAAATATTTTGCCTTCTAATGGTCACGAGTGATATATGACAGTTAATTTAATTTGACATTCCAATTACTAGTGGAGTAGATAATGCATTTGTGGACTTAATTGATAAATTATTTCTCCATGTATTCAGGAAAACATCTTTTGGGGTCCCTGCTGGTGTTGCTCAGTGGTTGAGTATCATCCTATGAACCCGGAGGTCACCGTTTGATTTCTGCTGGGGGCATGTGTCTGGGGTGTGGGCTCAATCCCCAATTAGGGGGCCTGTAAGGAGGCAACCGATGGATGATTCTCTCATCATTGATGTTCTCTCTCTCCCTCTCCCTTCCTCTCTGAATTAAAAAAACAAAAAACTTTCAGGGGGTTTTCTGCCTTTCAGTTTATAGGAGCTTAAAGTATAGTAGGCATATAAAATCTGGCTGTCATTTTGTCGCAATATTTCTTTTGATTAGGTTTATATTAAATTTCCTCAAAATACATAGGCATATGGAGCATAACGGTTATTTATTTTTAGGTACACGGATTCTTGATGTTTATTGAGTAAACATCTCTTTTGCATAGAATAGAAATAGTCCTTTGGCTTTACATTCATTTCCTAGGTAAACATAAATTCGTTTCTACATTTTTATACTCTTTTATGTTAATATTCAAAAGACTAATATTTGTACAAATTACATATTTCCATAGGAATCATTTTGTATCTCTCTCCTTGGTCACATATTGTTTACATCTGTAAAAATATTATGACTTGGCTCATATAACATCAATACATCCTTGTTATGCATATTCTTATCTCTCTTGTAACATTTGTCTCTTTTTCCCATAGAATATCTTTGCATTTCCTTTTGAAACTGATTATTAATTTACTCAGATAATTATTTTTCTATGTTTATTGTCTTACCTAATTATCTTAATAACTCTAGGCATTGTACAAGGTACCTGTTTTTACATATGATTCATATATCATAATGATTTGTCTGTTCTCATAATTCTGATCTTTTCTTATTACATTTAATTATCTTTCTTCAATAACAGCTTCTGCCATTTCTTTTCTTTTTTTTAATATATTTTATTTTTTACAGAGAGAATGGGAGAGGGATAGAGACATCGTTCAGCTGCCTCCTGCATGCCCCTTACTAGGAATGGGCCAGCAACCAAGGTACACGCCCTTGACCAGAATCAAACCTGAGACCTTTCAGTCCCCAGGCCTAAACTCTATCCACTGAGCCAAACCGGTTTCGGCTAGCTTCCGCCATTTCTGGTAGCTCGGATATTTATGACTCTGGAGTTTTGAAATTGCTCCAGCATTTTGTTCTTCCATATAAAATCCCCTGTTGCTTTTGGGCAAACACCATTTAATATATGTACATACTTCCTTTCTGTTCCCATGTTCCACTAGTTCACCTACCCAGCAAGAAGGATCTATAGAGCTCAGCCTGCCAAATTACCGTAATTATTAATTAACTTAAACATCGATGTGGTGACTGGGATTCCTGATTTTGCAACAGGACTGCTGTGTGAGGTAGCGACAGTCTGCACGTTGCGTTCAGGCCTGGAGTGTTCACAGTGGGGAGCGGTAGCAGTTGGAAAAGATGGGAAGTGTGCGGGCCAACAAGCGTTGCGTTTTCATGAATGGGCATTAGAAGTCCTCCACGCACTGATCGGAAGTAGTTCCTTCCACCTTCTCCGATGCCCTGGGAGGGCCCTTCTCCCTCCTGCAGAGAAAACAGATCGATTCTAGCACCCTGTTCTTGCTCTTGCTTTGAAACCATTTGCTGAATAAACGCATTGGGAAAGGATTTAATTTTACACACTTTTAACATGGATAATTTCCATATATATATATATATGTATACACACACACACACACACACACACACTCACAGAGAAATAGCCTGTTCAATAAGTGTTTCATAAATGTATATTTTTTTCTCTCATCTGTTCGTAAACTAGCATAATATAGGTTCTTATACCCCCCTTAAAGTACAGGGCATATTTGTTACATCATGCCAATTCATTCAATACTTAACCTTACAATAGGTGAGTGTCCGTGAATAAAGCAAGAAGGAAAAAGATCAGGTCTGCCACTAGATATTTTGGTGATTATTTTGTATTCCAAAAGAGGGTAGCTAAACCATCGAGTTCTCCAGTAGACAGTATGCATTTCCCCTGTTTTGCTTTAATATAGAATACGCCCACACAAAAGATAGTCATTTGCACATATACTCAACACCTTTAAATAATATCTGTACTGTACAAAGGGAGATTGATAGGGACCTATTTTCAGATTTAGTCATTTGTCTCAAGAGATGACTGCATTGAATAACCGCCAAGGTTTTGTTAGTAGAGACAAGAGGAAGGATTGAATGCAGATTCAGTCATAATCATTGCAGATATTTTAATGAACAGGTCTTGTATGCAAATCTCAAGTTCATTAGGTTCAAGTTGCAGCCGCAAAGTAGGACATTTATGTAATCCCAAACCAGCCAGCAGAGCTGAGGAATGCCACTTCGTGTCCAGCACTGACCAAAGCTCCCCCCCCCACCCCGTTACAAATAAGTTTGGTCTAGAATACCATCCCTCGTTGCCTCTTAGCAACCGCCATTAATTTATGGAGTGCTGTCAGGGGCTGTCTTGTACCTGAATTAGGTTCAGCGCGCCTCCAAACAGCCTGTTCTCCTAGCAGTCTCCCAAAGTTATTTTCAGCTCATATTCCTACGCACATATTGACAAAGCAATTACCCCACCCTGATGGCGGATCGCGTTGGAAATTGTTTATTTTATTTCATTGAGCTTAGAAGGGAAGGGGTCATAAATTTGGCTCAATAAAAGGAGGATGCTAAGAATGTGAATTCTCACGCCAGGAGGATATAGTAATAAATTTGACAACCGGAATCACTGCCATAAAATGAAAGCATTTTATTGGTACTTACTTTATAGACACTTATATTAACATATAAAACACGAATGCCATGAAATACCTTACATTTAATGACATGCATGTAAATTTCCCAGCGCGTGTCATTCTCCACCGGGATCTTGCACTGATTGCCAATTATAAATGTTAACAGATGCCGGTTGTATGTTAAGATGAACTTTTAATGGAATGACAGTGTGGTGGTGCCTAACCTAAGAACACTTGCAATCTCCGAGTCAGTGACATGGCTGGGAAATCCATGAAGATGAAAAGAACTACAGTGAAGATGAAGCTGATTTTTCACCTATAATTAAGTTACTGGGATGCTGACCGACTCTCTGGACCATGGTTTTCTCTTGAAAACGTTGACCTTGGCCATGGGTGACATCTAGTCTCCTGAGATGTTATCTTCCTTCCACCTTAGAAAGGTTAGTCGGGGGCTTTTAGGTCAGCTCTGCATGTCAAGAGCTTGGAAATAGTCACTCCAGGTCTTCCATCAAGAAAAATGTAGGCAGCTGAAACCGGTTTGGCTCAGTTGATAGAGCGTTGGCCTATGGACTAAAAGGTCCCAGGTTTGATTCCGGTCAAGGGCATGTACCTTGGTTGCAGGCACATCTCCAGTAGGAGGCGTGCAGGAGGCAGCTGGTTGATGTCTCTCTCTCATCGATGTTTCTAACTTTCTATCTCTCTCCCTTCCTCTCTGTAAAAAACCAATAAAATATATTTTTTAGAAAGAAGAAAAATGTAGACAAACTGAAAAATAAATGACTTTTCTTAGACCCATTAGAGATCTGAGTTCTCACAGCAAATGACTTCAGGTTAAAATAATAAACATGCCAAATCTGGGGGGGCGAGGCCGTCCCGCACATCCACGTGCTCATTACATAAAAGGGAAAACACTGTTCATTGCACAGAGTGAAGACCCACGTTTGTTTGCAGAAAATCTTGATGGAATAATGTTCGCTGTCTGTTCCATAAGAAGCGGTTGATGGCTCCATCTGCTCCCTCGGATATAATGAATAGATGCCACGCTTCCAACCTGCGTTTAAGATCAAGTATGAGGGCAGCTTCTTCTCCTGTTCTGGAACACGCATTCCAATAATCCAGTGACTCGCGTGATACCTTCTGATATTTATAACTAAATTGAAGGCAAACGTATGTCTTGTTGCTCCAGCCTTGGGATTCAAGCCAGTTGGAGGCTGTTATGACATATGGAGGCAGGAAGCGATGGAATTGTTTTGTCGTTTTTCAAAATGCCCTATAAATACAGCAGAGAAACATCTCCGTTTGCCCAGAAAAGCCTCCATTTCTGCCTGCCGCACGGAGGCCCCGGAGGGTAAACCAGGAGGTTGTGCTCAGCCAGTCGTTATCTGACCGACCTTTCTACCGAGCAGAAGAATGCTGGGTGTGTCTCAATATTCCCCCTCAGCTACCGCAGTAAAAAAAATGGATCTGAACACCACCCAGGAAAGGATGTATGGTCTCTTAATCACCCCACAAGATATTCCTGCAGGAAAATTTCACAGGACAGTAAACAACCCAGACAGGCGCTGTTTACAAATTGCTTCACAAATCATGGGTGGCAATGGCTAAACGGGCTCCGGCTCACTTTCCAATGCTAATGCCACTTCTCTGATGGCTGCCGACAATACTGTCTTCTCCAGTTTATTGCAGGCCTTCAACACCATTACCCCAGACACAGGAAGAAAAGGGAATTCAGTGCTGGGAAAGTCATGTGCCATTGCTATTCATTTCTTGAGAATTTGCTTATTGGGTACTAACGTCCTCTGAATAGGGTCTCATTGATTTTTCCAAAAAAGAGTTAACTGAATTTCAAGTAGAGTGAAAAGATGTTCTCTTTCCCACAATATCTTCACTCACTAAAAATAAACTTGGGGAATAATTTTGTTGAAAATTATATAGGATACTAATTTTTATGTAACACTTTATCTGAAGAGGAATACTCAATATTCTTATGGACTGGAAGATTAATACAACATATTTTTATTGAAATAATTCGGATTGGTTAGATGCATCAACTATTTTATTACTGCTGATCAATACTATTAAACATAATTTCTGGTGTTGCTGTATTGTGTAACACTTTCTTATTTGGACATATTTTGATTAACATTAAAACAGGTTTTAAAAATACCTTTGACTTAACTGTTACCATATCACTTGATTTAATTTTCAAAGTACTCATGTGTCAAGGATAGTCTGTTAATTAAAACTGTTCCAAGTTCCAGCAAAATCACAGCTGCAAATTCAGTCATTTTTCATCGTTAGCAGAAAATCTATTTCAATAATACTTCATTCCATTCTTACTTTAGATGACATTATTATAATTATTAAGTCTGGAGTCTGCTTTAAATTTTCTTTAAATGCAAAGAAATTTAATGTACCATTGCATTTCAGACAATGAACATTTTATTAAAATTAATTGCTCTCAAAAGACTCAGGTTAAGTATTCTTGGCATTATGTTTACAAGTTAATTTTCTAAATTTATTTTTATATTCAGTGCCAGTTTTGCTTTCCTTTTTGGAAATGACATACACACTGGAATTTGGGGAACATGAAATGAAGAACAGAAAGGTTAAAATGCTCTACAGTGCCACCATTCATAAATAACGACTGTTACTATTCTTCTGTGTCATCCCTTGCGTGTTCATTGCTATTGGTGTGGCTTACAGTGCAGACCCTCATGGGAGTGCTTTTTGTGAGCACCTGTTCCTTCGGCAAACTCCGTCCCTCTCATCTTCACTGAGTTAGGAGCCAAGGTCATTGACCCAAAAGGTGCTGTGTCAGCACAATATTTCCTTTGGCTCCGTGGAGCCTCCCTTTCTTAAACTTGAACCTCAAGTACTTTCCTATTTTGACTTGCCCCCTGAGGAACCTCCATCATATTTCACAACGAGGTCAGCTGAGAGGCCCGCTCCCCAAATGAGTTTGAGGACATGGGAGACATTCTGACAGTGACAATGCAGGGCTGATCCCATTGGAATTTAGTGTGCGGATCCAGGAAAAGTGAACATCGTGTCACACAGAAGACTGTTCTTCCCCCAAAATTCCCTCCCCATATCCCAACAGCGAGCCTTTGAGAAGAGTGTTTGCTCAGGATGTGGGACTGTATGTGTTGGCTCGAAGTATTATCTTCCCTCTTCCAAGCCAGTGGCTTATTTCTCAGTATGCTTCACACATCATGGTGGGAGAAGGCGATACAGTTTTCTAACTGCATTGTAAATGGAGTACCTCTCCTCCATTTTCATGTTGGTTTAGTTGTCTGTGGATTCAAGAAACAGGAATCAAACCTTACATGTCTTTTATCAACCTCACTCTCCACCTGAAGGTGGGTAAACGCCTGGGAAAAGGAAGACATAAAATAAATGGCCACAGTAATGACTCTAAAAAGAACAGGGGGGCCAGGATGTCGGGGAGATTAGGAAGGATGGGCTCCAAGCAGGAAAGGGCCATGTCATTCATTACAGAAGAGGGTCAGGCGTGTCCCATTGCCAGTATTGATGGCTGACGGGAATTAGATACTCTTTCTTATGAATGCTGCTTTTTCCAACCTAATTCTCTCTCCCCAGATTCTAAACTTTTATAGTCAACTACTTTCTCCCTCTAGTCACTTGAATAGATTATATATGACCTAACCTTACATCATCCTAAAATCTATCTCTATCCACAGCCTTCTTCCTCTCATTGGACCAAAATTCTGTCTTTGCATTTGCAAGGATTCAGGACACTAGAGTCATCATTGACTCCTTCTTTCTTCTGCAATTCAAGTTAGACCCACCAGAAAAAAGGTATCGGCTCTACCTTAAGAACACACATAAAATTATCCCTTCTGTTGCTCTAACCCAGAGCAGCCACCATCATTTACAACTGCGATTACTGTAATAGACTCCAATTGGTCTTTCTGCTTTTATTCTTGGTCCACAAGGCCTGGCTGTAGCCACTGTATCGAAGCACACAGAATGCTCCTTTCAAAGACCTAAACTCGGTCTTGTCCTTCTGCTCACACCCTGAGATGGTGCTGCATGTCACGCCGAGTAAATGCCAGTCTTTGCAAAGGTCCCTCCTCTGAGCTAGCTGTCGTAGTGCCCCTTCCTTCCCTCTGTTCCAAAGACACTCTCTTCTTCCCGCTCCCCCATAGTCTAGGCACACCTTCACCTGATGGCCTGTGCACTGGAAATCTGCCTGCAACACCTTATCTTTACATTCTGAGCTTACTTCTTCCCCTCTTCCGTCTTCACTCAGATCTTACTCTTTTTTGAGTGACTACAACTGACTACACTATTTAATACCTCCTTGCCTCATATTCCTGATTTCCTTAGCTCATTTTTCTTTCTCTGTACAGTGGTACCTCGAGATATGAGTGCCCTAACATACAAGATTTTTGAGATACAAGCCGTCGAGCGAGTGATTTTTGCTTTGAAATACGAGCAACAGTTGAGATACGAGTAATCGCACGGATCGGCCGGCTGCACACGACCCACCAGTTTACCGTGACTGGAGCATCTCATAATTTCCCACGCCTCAAGGTTACGGAACGAATTAAACTCGTATCTTGAGGTACCACTGTATTCATATAGGTATTCCCTTAAAATAAGATAAGTCTATCAAGGTGTTATGTGTACTGCTAAGTTCCCTAACCAGAGGGTAGGGTTCAAGGTGCCAGAGACCTTGTCTGCTTTATTCAGCCATATATCCCAAGTGCCTAGAACAAGGGAAAGGAAAAGTAGGTGCTCAGGAAATAACTGTTGAATGAATGAATAAATGAATGAATGAATGTGAGGTTAAGAGGGGATGTTATCTGTTGAGAATGATTTAAAAGATAAGATGGGACATGCTGGATTTTTTTTTCTCCCGCAATAGCAGTTCCCTCCTATTTGTTTATTGTCATCAATAAATAAACATGTTGCATATCTCTGGTCCTTGAAGAAAAACCTCCTTTGGTCTCATATTTCCTCCATTGACTACTCTCTTTACCCTACAATACAGCAGAGCTCTAAAATTACTTCTCTTTTTTTATCTTTACTCCTCCCTCATCATTAACAGAACTCTCGGGCATTTACTGGGTGGAAATTGCCCCTTGCAAGCCTCCACCGATTTCTATCTCTAAGTCAAAGGTCGATGGCCACTCATAGATCCTTACCATATGGTGGTTCTCAAAACATTTGGTTTTGTTGGTCCTGTTTGTTTATTTCGTTTTGATACTCTATTCATTTAGTGATGTATTTTTCCAAAACTTGTCTGTAAGTGATTTCCATGCACTGATTATCATTATGCTGTGTTTTTACTTAGAGCTGCTTTGCCAACTGTAAAAATGGGAGGTCATGTTGATAGATGATTAAGGGAAGAGAAGATTAATCTTGACTGGAAACATAATGTGGGAATTTATTAAATCTAATGAAGTTTCGGGAATCTTTTGCTTCCTCCATTCTGGGTGGTGGTGGTTATGTGGACTTCTGTATTATATATCATATTTTCCAGCATATAAGACGACTTTTTAACCCAGGAAAATCTTCTCAAAAGTCGGGGGTCATCTATACACCAGGTGTCACCTTATAGGGCGAGTATATCCCAAACTCTATATTTTAACTGGAAAAGTTGGGGGTCGTCTTATTCGCCAGAAAATACAGTAGGTGTTTTGTTCCCATCTATTTTCATTTTAACTGTGCTTCCAAAGGGAATCTGAGAGTGTTGGCAGCTTGAGTTCCAATACCTGGGTTGCTAGGGGAAGGGCCGGTGTCCTGAGATGCAGCCTTTCTCTGTTTTGGCTTTTAAAGTGGGGTACAAAGCTGAACAGAACAGGCACATGTCCGCTGCAGTCTCTTCGGTGCGATGAAACCATAGTCTCAACATGATCAGTATGCCTCTGAGCAGACCCTCCGCCTCATCCGATATCCCTTCCCCAGGAAAACATTTTTAAAAACTTTCCCAGTGCTGAGAGATTTCTGAACTCGTTACTCTTTCAAGTTATACACGGGGATCTGACCAATGTGTTTTGTGGTGCTAACATCTTAAAGTCCGATGCTATTGCTGAGTCCAAAGAGAAAATATTGAGATTTCCAGGCGTGTTTTGTTTGGGTGTTTAAAAATTATAAAGCTGGAGAAGATGAAATGGCCAAATTCTATATAATCTCTTCATAAACAAAGCATCTATGTGTATGTGCATTTGCATACCGATGTATACAGTTTAGGGAAACTATTCAATTTCACGTTCCTCTTGCTTTTATCACTTGGTTTTATTTCAGGCAACTAATGGAGGTAATGCATGTGCACACACATATGTATGTAAAATCACACGTTACTTACATGTGGTAAGACACAAAAGAATCAAATAAAAAGGCTACAAGTAAAAGCATATGCAAAATGACAACCTTTCTCTTGTCTAACGGACAATGAGATGATGGTGCATTCAGACTATTACAGTAGCGGGAAGACGTGTTGGCGATGAGCATCTGAGATGAAAGATCTGGAAGGTTTGCAGAGTCAGCAACAAGGAAGTCACAGGTGACCACAGGGCTGTTTTAAGGAGGGGGCTGTGAGTCCTCTCTGAAGGGGGAGCTGGTTCATACTGGATGAGGTGCAAGCAGCGTGTTCCTCTGGAACACAGCAGGGTGGGAATGCTCCGGAATAGGTGTTTTCTGGAAGCTCAGGTGTCAGCTAAAGTCCAGCACTGCCTCCTGCCTTCTACCTGCTGATCTAAAAAGATAGTGGCGCCGAAACCGGTTTGGCTCAGTGGATAGAGCGTCGGCCTGCGGACTGAAAGGTCCCAGGTCCGATTCCGGTCAAGGGCATGTATCTTGGTGGCGGGTGCATCCCCAGTGGGGGGCGTGCAGGAGGCAGCTGATCGATATCTCTCTCTCTCATCAATGTTTCTAGCTCACTATCCCTCTCCCTTCCTCTCTGTAAAAATCA
This sequence comes from Lasiurus borealis, assembly GCA_004026805.1. NCBI lineage: Eukaryota > Metazoa > Chordata > Mammalia > Chiroptera > Vespertilionidae > Lasiurus > Lasiurus borealis. The sequence continues at coordinate 44,152 of PVJN01000890.1, read as the reverse complement.
ATAAAATATATATATATATATTTTAAAAAAATAAAATAAAAAAATAGTGGGGCTACATTATAAGTTCACTTGCCGAATGGATTTCGTTTATGGCACCAAGATAAAAACAGCAACGCTCTGCAAAGTCATTTTCTTAGAGTTTCCATGAAGGGTGCATGTTTGGTTTGAGCATAACTTATGTATATGGCCTCCTATTTACTTGGGTAAAACAGCATGTGGTTACTTTGTGTCTCTGTATTGTCCTTTTCAAAGAATATTAATTCAAAACGTGTGCATTTTCAGTCATGCTTAGGAGTACAACTAACTGAGCCAAAAGAACACCCGGGAACCAAATTATCTTTCTGAAAAGAATGGTCCTTTTTAAAAATAAAAAGCTCAAGTGACTTATCACGCAGGGCTCTGTCTGAATTTCCAGCCTCCTCATCAATCTTTTGTAAATGGGATCTTGATTGTGTGAAACCCTGAATAGATCTAAAAATCAGCTAGTTTGCACACAATACTTCATTCGACTCTTTCAAGATTATTATTCCTAGAACGTTTTCTGAGTACACAGTAGAGTATGCAGGTATTGTGTTATGGACTTGTGCACCTTACACTTACATATAATGTTATTAGCCTACTGGCTGCCAGCACCCGCTTTCCTTGCAGCCCCGTCTGGAAGGACGTCTGCTCTAATTAGCATATTAAGCTCTTATTATTACAGATGTTACCACAGCATTTAATAAAAATCAAATGAAAGTGGAAACACTTAAAAAATAGAACACTTAGCTTATAGTAACTATAGCATGGTCTGATTTTTCTTGGTTTAGAATAAACAAAGTAGCTTTATTCATGGAATAAGTCATTGTGAAGGAAAATGTGCATGAATATATTAACAGGGGAAGACAATATCCTTTAAATATCAACCATGTCAGGAAATACTTGGATTGGCTTTAAGTGATTAAATTTGTAACCCAAGATGTGGCGTGCCTCCATAGGTATCCTGTCTCAGAGAAAGACCTAGTTTAAGTCTGATCTTTACTTTTATTCTTTCAATTAAGACCTTCCAAGGAAAGCTAAATATAAGACTCCCTAGGGTTAATGAAATAACCCAAAACACACGCCAGAGGCATAGCTCCTTCAAAGCTATTTTATTTGCTGAAAACCTGTACCTGTTGCCATGGAAATGATTCTTATAAAATCCATATGTAGAGATAAAGTAGTAAGAATAAGCACAAATAGAGTGGAGTAATGTGTTGGAAAAAAATGAAAACTTAATTATGATATATAAAAGTTACCCAAAGGAAATCATTTAATTCTAAATATATTTCTAAATATATGTTTGCATATTGAAATATATATATACATAAAAATATGTATATATGTATATATATATGAGTGCATATATGTATATAGAAATATATATATACCTGTATATACACATGTATGAATATATAAACACACGTGTGTATATATGTGTGTTTATACATATATATAGTTACAGAAACTTATGGAAAAAAATGTCCAATACATTGTTGACATTTATTTACAGTTTATTCCAGGGAAGTAGATAAAAGTATTTACTGTTAGTAGACATTTAAGTTGATTTTCAGAAAGTGAAAGATGTATGTAAATGTTAATAACCTATACTGTTAAGCAGTGTTGTGTACTATACATTATTCAAGTTCACAGACAGAAAAAAAAATGCTTTTGGTCAAACCCAAGGCTGCCGTGATTAAAAAGTAGTTTGCTGAAGGGAGAGAGACAGCTATACCCAGACTTGTGATTCTTGAACTTGAGCCTGCAAACAGTGACATCGAGGGTTGGTTAAAAAACTGACATTTTAGGTGCAAAAAAGAGGCCGGACTTTAAAACTGAATGAGTGGGTGTGATAACAACTGTGTCACCATCAAAAAAGAAGACGAAATAGTGTGGGTTTATTTTAAAATAGTATTAAGCAGACGCACAAACAGTGTTTGTAGCCTCAATAACAAAACAGCAATGAGAACGCTCCCAGGGCCAGGGTTCCAGGACACCCCCCAGAAGCAAGTGAAGAGAGGTCACTGTGCAAACACAGGTTTCTTTTAGCTCACATGCAGGGGGACCCCGCATCCAAGGGGAGAGAGAAAATGCGGCTGCTGCCTGAGCAAAGCTGGGGAGCAACTGCTTTAAAGAAGCAGAGGCAGGAAAGGTGACATCAGAGTGTGATGACCGAATGTGTAAAGGCTTGGGGACTCTGTGGACAACATAACGCAGCTGAGTCAGCCATGCATTAACTACCAAGACTATTACCTTTTGATGTGCATTGCTATGAAAAAGGGGAAACACCAGATGAAATGAAGGCCGGATCAGTTACTCATCTTCAGCCAGGAGGCATTCCAACACACCGAAACAGATTTTACATAAAACGGCAGAAGAGTTGGTGGCAGACTCTTCCATGTAATGGTGAAAAGAAAGAAACCTCAAAGACGCACTTCCTTAGGTTTGCGATTTTCAAAACACCATGCCCGTTATGGGAATCATCTGAAACAGTTACGTGATCATAAAGTTCTCCTGTGGGCTAACTGAAAATCAGCTCTCTAGTTATTGGAACAAAAGCCATGGAGATCCACTGATTTTTATATTTTTTAGAAAATTCAATTAGAAAACAATCATTTGCCAAGTCCCCTGGTTCCAAGAGTCTCAAATCGAATGATGTGCGAGGTTTGCATCCCTCATCTAAACGCCAGTGGACATTTCCTCGGTAGGAACCAATAACAAACTCGGGGAGAGGACGGAATCCAGAGAGAAGAACAGATGGACCGTAGGCCCCAGTCTTGTCGTCCACGGGCATCCCGCAGTGACCCAGGAACCACCGAGACTGGGCTGAGACTCTCATTGCCAATTTTTAAAGAGCCACCTATGCCAGTCCTTCCTCTTTGAGGGGACTTGGTCCGTGTTCAGGTTCCAGCCGGTCCTCCGAGTCCCTCGGAGCTGACTCATTCTCCTGACACCTGTGTGCCTCGCCTGGCATCTGGCGATCGGGCCTCGGCACACCTAGGAGCTAATTGGCGGAAGTGCTCTCCACAAAATGTTCATCAGGGAAGCGGTTCTGAAGTTCATTTCAAAACAGTTTCTCTCTTCATGTTCATCTCAAAGGTTGCCACAGAAATTCCACGCGATATCTCAACATATAAACCCAAAAAGGTGTGGCAAGCCATGATTTCCTTAGAGAATGAAGATTGCCACGTGGTTTTATTGAAAGTGACCCATCATAAAAGACACCGTGAGGACATAATCAGTTTTTCAAAAACACTTTGTGTGCATGTGAAACGATCTGTTTTCTGGAAGTCTTTTGGTTTCAAGGGCAAAAAACACACAAATTTAATAGTGAAATATGCAAATACCATCACATCTGTTTTCTTAACGTTGGTTGTATTTTTAAGTAATTGCATAACTGTATACTTCTAAGAAATGATCCCACAGAGAGAGCATGATGTTTTAAGGGTTCTGAAATTCACTGTAAATCATTTCTTTCATTGGAGGAAGCTCATGCCCACATATGAGCTCTTAGGAGAATTTACTTAATTCCATGCCGTATTGCTTAATCAACAGAATAATAATTATATTAACACTAGTGGCCCTGTGCATGAAATTCTTTCACAGGGACGGGGGTGTCCCTCAGCCCAGCCTACACTCTCTCCAATCTGGGACCTCTCGAAGGATATCCTACTGCCTGTTTACAGGGATCGGGCCATGGGGTTGTGGCCAGCCTGGGTGAGGGGCTGAGGGATGTTTGCAGGCTGGCTATGCCTTCCAGTGACCCAAGCTCCCAGCCCTTCCTTTTTTTTTTTTTTCAGCACCTCCTTGAGTGGAGCCCAGGGCCAGCTAGAAGCAGGCATCTGGGATTTATTTACCTTCTATAATTGTAAGTTTGTATCCTTGAACAGAGGCCAGCGCTGGCCAGGGGTTAGGGCAGGAAGCTTGTTTTCCTCCATCGCCAGGGGCAACCCAAGCCTCCTGCTTGCTCCAGCTCTATGGCTGGTGCCATCTTTGTTTGGTTCATTTGAATACCTGCTCTGATTGGCTGGTGGGTGAGGCAGAGGTATGGTCAATTTGGATGTCTCTTTTATTAGTGTAGATTATAGTAATAGCATTAACAGAACTGTCACAGCTTGCCATCTGCAGGGCCTCTGGTTCGGAGTTTTCATGAGTCTTGTTTAGGACATGGGCTGCATTTGAGGATTATTCTCAATGCAACACAGTCTCCCAGTTTCCGGAGACTTCCATGCGGGCTGCTGGTGCTTCTTCAGAGCAGGGGTTGTCTGATCCTTAATATTAGGTTTCCCTTTTGCTGTGATGCAGGGACTGGCTTTTTGTATGCAGCTCTCACTGTACGTCAAACCATGTGGCTTGGTGTTGATATTGAGGTGGGGAAGAAGGGGAGGGGTGAACTGTTTCTGTCCTTCAGTTGAAGACTCAGTCCCAGGCAGACACCCCAGCTATGGCTCCCGGCGACATGGCTTTCTTAGCTCTCTTTCCCCTCTGATTAAAGTTTTAGGCTCCATCCACCACAGAGGTAGCTGTATTCTCATTGCTGCCCCTCAGCAAAGTGAGTCCTCTCTCTCTCTCTCTCTCTCTCTCTCTCTCTCTCTCTCTCTCTTTCTCTCTCTCTCTGTCACACACACACACACACACACACACACACACACTGTCTTCTGTAGGGGTGTTTGGGGACAAGGATCCCAGAGGAGTTACTGTCCCTACTGTGTGGCAGCCATCCCTCCCCCCTGCCAAGTGGCCCACACTAGAGAAATAGTGGATGCAAGGATGCAAACTTTCCCTAATTCTGAGCCCCCAAAGGTTGCACCATTTCAACAGCTTCTTGCTGGTGTGTTCTGCCTCAGTGAGATAGAACCTCCTCTCTTTCTGAAGTCCCTCCACAGATTTGGGGGTCACTTTACTCTGTGTTGAGTTTAACAAAGTCATGAATTTGAAGTTAGTCTGGTTCTTTTCTATTGTAAGAGTGGGCGTTCCTTTTAGTTTCCTACATCCTGGAGAAGAAACTAGAATTGCAGTGGTCAGTTTTAGTTTAATAAATATTTATTCTGTTCCAGTGAGTCTATAGTGTTATATAGGATATAGACCACAGATTCAATTTGAATTAAGGTCCTAGAGGCATTCACTAGAATCGTCATGAAATGGTCATTGCTTCCTTTCTCTTTGGAAAGATCAAGCCTTAAAGTGTCATTTATATCATATCGACAATCTGTCATTTGCCAAGTTAAATAATTCAGAAATCATAATTAAAAGTATCTGTGATATTCTAAAATTAATGCAAACCACTTATTGATAGAAATTTAGGAAACATCAGTAATTTTCTGTAAGCAATTAAATGGGCATTCCAGAGCTATAATGAAGTAATTTGTGAAATGTTCATTGGATCCAGTATGCGATCAATGTTAATTACTTAGAAATAGCCATGTAAATTTGATCAATAATATTCTAATTCTGAGATTCCACTCCCTTTAATGAGTACAAGTTGGACTGTCATTTGTAAATGAAGTCTTGGTTATACAAATTGTAGGATAATGTTAATTAACCCAAAAAGATTCAAGTATATTGCAGAATAATGATATTTTACTCAAAAAAAGTTCAAATCCATTAACCCCAACATTCAAGTTATATTAATGCATGTCAGGTGGGAATAGCAGGCACCACAGAGGCATTCAGAGAGCGCTAGATCATCCCGGAAGCTATCTTCCATAGTCTCAATTTTAACATATTTTACTCATTTTCAAAGACCCTGATGCAAACCAATGACCACACAGTTGCATTCACTCCATAATATGTATTGTCCATCACACATCTCAATTCACAGCTCTGCTTTTGCTTGGACCACGGAATAATTATAGAACTGATTTATTCCTCTGCAGAACTGAACCCTCTATTAACTTCAACCTGCAGTGGTAGGCCCTGTTACTGGGATGATGAATAATACATTATTCCTGAGATCAGGGAACTAATTAATAGGAGAAAGATGGAGGATGAAATAGGATTCAGCGGATTAATGCCACAATGGAGGGAGGGCCGATGCAATTTAGATATACCTAAAAGTGATTCTTTAACTCTGCCCTGCCATGGCTCGGGAAAGACCAAGATGGAGGGAGAAAAGGATAAGGTTGTACAATGCCCACAGCTTTCCTGGCAAATGTCAGAGGATACGGAGGTTGTAGACTCAGGGGTTGGGGTCATACACTGATATCAGTGGTTAAGATCATACAGGCCACTGCTTTGAAATGAATTGCAATCTAGACCCCAGAAGTGTTTTGGGTAGCGTTCTACGTGCAACGCAGAAAAACAGGGCCGAGAAGTGAGTGATGCTTATGACATCAAAGATAAAGGTCCGTCTTGTAGTTTCTGGGTCTTTCTTAGCCCATATTCATCAGGCGGAGCATGTGCTATATTATTACATAATTATCGGATGGCTGCTGGGGAGGTGGAATAAAGAGCCGAAGGAAGAGGTCCGTTCCCTAGTCCCTGGAAACGGAATATGTGAAGCTACATGGCGAAGGAGAATTAAGGCAGCAGGTGAACTTAACATTCTAACCGGAGGATTGTTCTGGGTCATCCGGACAGGGCTAATGGCAAACCAGGCTCCTCAGAGAAGGGGATGGGACAGAGCTTCTGAGGAAGACAGACAGATGGAGAGAGGTTTTGCGTGGTGCCTTGCTGGCTTTGGGAAATTGAGAGGGAGCCATCCATAGCTAACGGGGGCAATGGCAGCCTTCATGGATCTGCTTCGATGTATGAATCGGCACAGACTCTCTGGAAAGCACTGCTGTGCCAGGGCCTGAGTCCCCCACACACTCCAGTACTTACTGTGTCCGCCACGGTGGTCTAGAAGCTTGACAAATATTAACGTTTATTTCCCTAAGCAACACAATAATGGAAGGAAGTACTTTCATAGCCCAGTTCAGCAGATTACGAAACAAAGGCACAAGGAATGGAAGTCACTTGTCTGAGGTCACAGCCCCCGTCCGTGGCTCAGGCAGGAGTCAGACTGGGTAGTGGACTCCAGAATGCTGTCCTTCAGCTGGGGCTGCGGCTGGCCTGTGTCTGCTGGAATTGTCTCCTTTAGGGGCTTTGTGGGTAGTGTTTGTTGGTGGTGTTTTTTTGTGTGAGCTTTTTGTTTTTGTTTCTTTTATTTGAGTTTACATGTAATATCATGTTGTGTTAGTCTCAGGTGTGCCGCAGAGCGGTTAGACAGCCATGCACCTTGCACGTGCTTGCTGGTTTTTGTTGATTGATGGGTTTAGTTTAAATGAAGGCAAGGTGAGGGATGTTCTCACCTGTGAGTGAGAAATTCATTGTGTTTTTTTAAATATGTTTTATTGATTTTTGTTTGCTTGTTTTACAGGGAGGAAGGGAAAGGGCTAGAGAGTTAGAAACATCAATGAGAGAGAAATATCCATCAGCCGCCTCCTGCACACACCCTACTGAGGGATGTGCCTGCAACCAAGGTACATGCCCTTGACCGGAATCAAACCTGGGACCTTCCAGTCCCCAGGCCGATGCTCTAGCCACTGAGCCACACGGGTTTCAGCAAACAGTGCCTTTTTTGTTGGGAGCTAACATTTTAATTCACGGGCAGTTCAGGGTCAAGGGACCTTGTGACATGTTCAAAACCAACTTGCAGGCTGGATACAAACCGAGCTTCCTCTACATTTAATTCTAAAATAGAAAGTATCCAACTCTCACGCCAGCAAACAAAGAGCAGATAAAGGAGAGGGGATTCAAAGTAGAACCTCCAGCAGCCTGGAGAAAACATCTCGTAGTACAAATGGAAAATTGGTACATGAATACAATCCCGTTGTGGTTCAGAAATAGAGAGAAAGATGCAGCATCCCGAGACGCCCCCAGGATTCATAGTCAAGACGTCTCAACTTTCATAGACCCTCTGATGGCCAAGTTCAAACAGGTTCCACTCCCTCTCTCACTGATACTGTTCTACTCCAGCTCAAGGCAAAACTGGACAGTTCCAGGGAAGGAAAGGTAGCCGGTGACCATTTTTATAGGAAATAAAGAAATGATTTCGTTATTTTGGCAACACGTCTACTTCCGGCATCAATGAGAGCGATTTTGATTTTAGTGGAAGCTATTCTTACAGGGAAAAAAAAATTCCCAGAATCCATGTGGCAGAAAGTGCCTCCTCAGCCGCTTGGGTTGTAAATAGATGTGCTGCTTAGTGTGTGTGTGCACAGCACCCCCTCCCACCTTTACAGCCAGACACACGCATCCGTCAGGGCAACAAAGGCAGGCTACCGGCGGCGGCCCTGGGCAGAGCGACGGGCAAGTTCACGGCGGCGGGCCCTCCTGATAAATATGCCGGGCTGTGATTTTTAGAAGAAGGGCATTATTAACGGCCGCCTGCCCCAGGACTCACACAGATGCGGGCAGACCTTGTCTCCCATTGAAATCGTTGGCGATTATTTATTTCTATAAATCTGAAGGCGGTAGATAGTCATGATGGATTGGCTACGGGCTGGAGTATATATTATTTGAAATCAATAAGAGTTTTCTCAAAGACCGGAGGCATTTCCATTAAAGTCACTGACTTGCACTTTTTGAAATATTTCCTCCACGGCAGGGCTGACGGATAATATTGGTGTTGTGTAAATCGGGGTGAAGTTATTGTAAATTTATAAAATGGGCGAGTCGGTAAATCTCGGGGTGGCGAGGGTCACTCCAGATAGATGGAGTCGGCAAAGTGCTCACAGGATACAGACCTCGGGGTAAGAATTCTCCCACGGGGAGGGCGGTGGGTTCCCGAGTCTCACAAATAAACGTCACTGAGAGGTTTATGTCTTCCAGGTCATCCGTTGTTTCAGGCGTTTTGATGTGTCCATTAAAAAGCACCATTGATTTTCCCATTTGGATTAAGCAGCCTTTATTTAACAGGAAGGTTAGATTACATCAGAGGGAGGACGTGCATAATCTCAATTTCATCAGCGATATTACATTCAAGTAATTGATGATAGAATCAAGAACTGATTTTAGATGTTATCTTTTTTATATACCTGTGGGTTTATTTTGCATCTGTGTGGTCCAGGCATTTGACATGGAACAATCCACAGAAGAGGTGAACATATCAGTCACTGCTCTTGCACAGTCGGCTGGGTTCATTCTTCTGAGCTTTGAATCTTAGAAGTCTCTTTCCTATGGGCCATAGACTGGGGACATGGAATGCGACAGATGGCTGTGGACAGCTTCCTCACCATGAACCTGTAGATAAAGCATGTCAGACTGTGGCCAGATGCCTCGTGTGTTTGGCCCATGTGAGCTTTGCAGTTGACATGCTTGCAGTAGATGGATTCAGATAGAGAAAACCATCTGCTGATGAATGACACTTTCAGAAAAATAGAGCACGTCTTCGTTGTTATGAGTCGGCTCTGTATCTTCCAGCTGTGCTTTTCACAGCCCTAGGGTGGTGAGCTTTGCTGTTCATCTGACCTTTGCTGTTCATCGGATTCACCGGGGTTGGCGTGCAAGAAATCATTGTTTATCCCACAGTTTAAGACTTGAGAATTAATTTATCAGAAAAAGACTGACATTCCAATTGGACTATCCTTTCTCTTGCCACTGTTGGCTAGGTTCATTCTTCTGAGCTTTGCGTCTTCGATGTCTCCCATGGACCACAGATGGGGACATGAAACGGGATTAGACCGAATATTATATAGATAACAAGTCGGGTCCTGGCCCTAACTGGTTTGGCTCAGTGGATAGAACATCGGCCTGCGGACTGAAGGGACCCAGGTTCGATTCTAGTCAAGAGCATGTACCTTGGATGCAGGCATATTCCCAGTAGAGGGCGTGCAGGAGGCAGCTGATTTCTCTCTCATCAATGTTTCTAACTCTCTATCCCTCTCCCTTCCTCTCTGTAAAATATCAATAACATATATTAAAAAAAAAAAAGTTGAGCACTGACCAGTGGCTCAGTTGGTTGAAGCGCTGTCCCAAACACTGAAAGGTGGTGGGTTCGGTTCCAGGTCAGAACACGTAACTAGGCTTCGGGTTTGATGATTGTGTTAGCTGAACTCGGAACACGTAGTTTAGACTCTCCAAAAAGGTATACAACTGGAAGCCATACTTGAATGGGAAAAGATATATTCCCCCCACAATACAAAGAAAGAAAGGACACAACATTTGGTTAGTAATAGTCTACGTTTCATTTTAACTTTTTAATTTGCTTTTATCCACCAGCTCTTAATTTTCTAATACAAAGCTGCTTCCATAACTGGATACTGTCACAGCACATCTGAAATCATTGATATAATTTAGAGAGGTATATTATAACCAACAATTGCAGAGGTATGCATGCTTTGCATTCTTCAAAATTACATTGAACCCTAGCCGGTATGGCTCAGTGGATAGAGCGTCGGCCTGCTGACTGAAGGGTCCAAGGTTCAATTCCACCCAAGGGCACATGCTGGGTTGCAAGCTCAATTCCCAATGTGAGGTGTGCAGAAAGCAGCCAATCAACGATTATCTTTCATCATTGATGTTTCTCTCTCTCTCTCTCTCCCTCTCCCTACCTCTCTGAAATCAATAAAATATATATGTATTTTTAAAAAGCTCATCAAAAAGTTAGATTGAATAATATTCACCATATTACCTACAAAATCAAGGACAACACTTGCAGGAGCGAGATATGGACATTCCCACTATACCTTGAAGATTGCATAATAATCCTCAAATATCTGTATTTGCCTGATCATAACATTAGATTTTAAAGCAACTAAAGACTGATTTTTTAATATAGATTTCACAGGACTTACAGCATGAGCAACTGAATTTAATATTGATCTCCTTAGTTGCCTCATTTGATTTAATGTCCTTACAAATGGATAATCGAACAAGACTGTTTCTGTCTGTTCCCCTGCCCTAAACTCGATTCTGCCAACAATGAGGCCAGAAAAAAGTGAAATTCTATGTACAGTGTCACTGGGGGGAAGTCAGGTTCTACAATGTAGAAAAATCAATGCTTATCAACGAAATACTATTTTTCTACAATTTTAATCTCTGCAACATATTAACAATGAGTAGTCATCATCTATCCAACACTGTAGAAGTGGGGGAATTTTTTCAGAAATGGTTTTGAGCCCAGCTGGTGTAGCTCAGTGGTTGAGCATCAACCTCTGAACCAGGAGGTCACAGTTCAATTCCTAACCAGGGTTGCAGGCTAGATCCTCAGAAGGGGGTGTGCAAGAGGCAGCCAATTGATGATTCTCATCATTGATGTTTCTCTCTCTCTTTCCCTCTGCCATTCTCTCTTTCTAAAAGTTGATAAAAATATATTTAAAAAAGAAGAAATGATTTTGACTGAATTAAAATGAAACAAAACATGTCAATCTTTGTGAAATGTGATTAAAGAAACACTGAGAGAAAAAACGTATGCTCTACATGTGAATATTAGCCAAGAATATCCATTAGCAAAGGATTGAGACATTAAGGATGAAGACATCGAAGGGTTAAGGACTCTGGATGCGTTTAGGATATATGAAGCTCTACAAGTTATATTACTGATACCCATTTTAAAACTCGGCCTGTGATTTTTTGGGGGGAGGGATAGCAGGGAGAAGAGGTGAAGAGAGATTCTAAGATGCAGTTGTACAGTCCATAGCAACACGTGTGACCATCCGCCTCAGCAGCAGGGAGCTCGGTGCTGAAATGTCTAGCATCTCAGGCTCACTGAGCTCAGACTAAATAAGGCTCAGCTTCCGTGAAGCTGGCTCCTGTAGATGAACCTGCTAACGGGGAGTTAGCCACTAGCAACCCCGCTCTGTCTCCTTGGTACCTGCCACCAGGCGGTCACATTTACATCGCAGAGGCCACCAGCTGGAGTGGGAGACCGATCCTCAAAGAAGAGCATTTCCCTCCTTCCTGTCATATTATTGTGGGAGGGGAGAGGGCGAGGGAACCCCATCAGCATCCCGGTGGAGGGTGTGATGAAAAGTTGTGGAAATCGTATTCCTGTAAATCTACCGTTCTTCTCAGAAACACCCAGGAGACCCCGTGCTCTCATCTTATCTCAACACTAGAATCCTTTCCAAGGCAGTAAATTAGTTTCACTGACTATTAATTGAATCATGCCACTTTATTATAGTCTCTCTTGCTCTCTCTCTCTCTTTTTTTTTTGTACGCATGAGAATAAAATGTAAAGTAGGAGTACACCACAATAGAAGAAGATTCATTCTTTCGCCAAGACAGAGTGCTGTGTGGGAATGAGGTGGGGTTATTAGATAGTCTTATATCTGCCCTAACCAGTTTGGCTCAGAGGATAGAACATTAGCCTGCGGACTGCAGGGTCCCAGGTTCGATTCCGGTCAAGGGCATGTACCTTGGTTGCGGGCACATCCCCAGTATTTTGTGTGCAGGAGGCAGCTGATGGATGTTTCTCTCTCATCAATGTTTCTAACTCTCTATCCCTGTTCCTTTCTCGCTGTAAAATTCAATAAAATATATTTTTAAAAAATTTAGATAATCATATCTAAGGAACTGGGGAAGATCAGCTGACTTTTCCTCCCTGGGGTGAAATCTATGATGTCAATGTCTATGTCCGCATCCCCCTGGACAGAAGGGAAGAGGGACCATAGTAACCGGAGAGGTGGCAGAGGGGGACTGGATGGAAGAAGACAGTCACCCAGTTCTCTTATGGCCGCCAGTTACATGGATAGTGGCTTGTCGGTTTGAGTGAATAGAATAGTTATTTCTTAATGTAAAAAACTAAATAAATAAGTATTATATTACGTCATGACAAAGTAAAATGGCTTTCCTCATCCTTGTCTTCCAATTTGTTATCTAACCACTGAGGCAACTAAATAAGAATTTAACATGGGATGTGGAGGAGAACATGTGTTTGTCTAAGAAGTCACCACTCTGGCAAAGGGAAATGACAGAAATCTATTCTTCTCTGCATCATGCACATGCAGCCTTACTCTGAGGTTTATGATCGGTGGACATTCTGGCTCATGTGGTGTAGGAAACATGGATAATCACACTCACACAAGTTGTTTATAATGACAAAAACATAAGCATAAAATATTTAAAACGCCAGTGTCCATCTGCAGTATCCTTTAGTGAGCTGGTTTGAGATCTTGGCCAACATTTTGCACGCTGGCACAGAGATCTTCAGTTAGGGGCTCAGTGTAACGTTTATGATCTCAGCGAAGTTCTTCAGGAGACACCACAGGGGGAGGTGTTTTAAGGAGGTCTTCATAGTCCTCAGCATCTTGTTGTAAACGCGCATGGATCAGTGGCCTATATGAGTATTCTGTCTGGATCATATATTTTAAGTGGCCGAGATAATATTTGGACAAACCAGAAAAATGTATTCAGACATCCTTAAAAAACACACATTGGAAGTGAGTCAAGGGAAACTCATTTTTCTTGCCTTTCATGAAAAATATCCAGAATCTGTTATATTATTTTTCTCTTTTAAACACCCCAGACAGTAAATACCCAAATAAAGATTTGCACGACAGTGAAAATTAACCACCGATAAAATTCACCTGGAAAAAAATATCAGTGCCTCACATTGATTAAGCAGAAATCAGTCATCGGTTTCATATGCAATTAACACCAGATGTCATGAAATTAGCTAAAACACACATGTCATATTTTACTTCTTTTTCTTCTAAACGGCCTCTTCCATTGCTTCTCTTTCACTGACTGTATTTTGTGGCCCGAGTCGGTGTTGGGTATAACAACAATAGTTATGGGCTGTAAATTAACATTTTTCATTAAGCCATCATGTAGTTTTGATTATACTCTCCTAATTTAAATCGAACTAAGAGACGATAACATATTTACCTCTGATTCGGTCAGATTCCCCGAAACAATGCACTCTGTTAAAATCCCATTTTTTAAGGCGCTCCTGAGCGAAGGACTGGCTCTGGCAAGAGGAAGATGAGGGTGTCAGGACTGGTCCTGCTCCAGCTCCTCTCCCCTCATCCTCCCTCCGCCAGGGAGGCAAGTGTTGGCAGTGGATTATGGTTGTCAGGTGCCCTGGAAGGATTGTGTGCCGAGGGATTTGAAAGCGGGCAAACGCACGGGTGGTGCCAAGCAAATAATTGACTGGAAATGTAAACCTGTAGTTGTGCTCCAAAGGAAAGTGCCAAAGGAAACCGGTAAAATTTGTATCTCTAATGACATGGACTGCCACATGGGTGTGGGGGAGCGGGGGGCACGCACGGAGGATTTCTTTTCTAACATATGCCCACTCGGAGCAAATATCTTGTAAACATGGAAATTGGTCTCTGGTTTCTTTCCGATTTTGTGTTTTTCTGCTACTTAATATATACTCTTCAAGAGGATCTCTAAATTAAATTTTAATGGAAATGATCCTCTCCCTTCTCCTTTTGTTCCTGTCTCTCATTTCTTATCACCAGATATCTACAAAATAGGTGCCATTAACCCAGTTTCTTTCTTTCTTTTTTTAAAATATATTTTATTGATTTTTTACAGAAAGGATGGGACAGGGATAGAGAGCTAGAAACATGGATGAGAGAGAGATACCCATCAGCCGCCTCCTGCATGCCCCCCACTGGAGATGTGCCTGCAACCAAGGTACATGCCCTGGACCGGAATCGAACTGCGACCCTTTAGTCCTCAGGCCAACGCTCTATCCACTGAGCCAAACCGGTTTCGGCTAACCCAGTTTCTTGACAAAAACCAATAAACACGGTAACAGGAGCAAAGTTGCAGGGTGCTGTTGGTTTACAAAGCAGCCTGCCTCAAGGCTTCCTCTCCCTCTCAGTGTTCTTCCAGGAAGGGCTTTGGCGACAGTGATACAAAGGCGATCATTTTTCGTTGGACATGCAAGTCCCGGTTGGCAAACTGTAGCACAAAACCTAGGCTGCCTAACTTCTCCAGAACCTTGGAGAGTATTTCTGTACACCTGCTGATTCAACAGCGAGGCCAACAACTTTTTTTAGTGTAAATTGATGCAGACTTTCTGGAAAGCATTTTCACAATAGATAGAAGGGCCTTAAAAATCTTCATAATCCTTAACTCAGCATTCTCAGCTTTAAAAATATAATGAATAATCAGAAATAGTTAAAAATAGACACATCCTCTATCATAAAAGGCTAATATACAAATTGGTAGAACAGGGGAATGACTGGTCGCTATGACATGCACTGACCACCAGGGGGCAGGCGCTCAATGCAGGGGGAGTGATGTTCAGCTAGAAGCCAGGCTCATGGCTGGCAAGCACCCCCAAGGGCTCCCAGATTGTGAAAGGGGTCAGGCTGGGCTGAGGGACCACCCTCTCCCCGAGTGCATGCATTTCGGGGATCAGGCCTCTAGTATGTACAGAATATCTTTAAAGTCCTGAAATATAGGAATGGATAAAAAAAGTTATTTTGATATATTGGGCTGTTAAGCCACTTTAATAAATATCATGTCTGATAAAATATTTGATTTGGGAAATGCTTGCAATAAAATGAAGCAATTAGATATTAATACATACATGTAGTGTGATCTACTTATGAGAATCTTACATGTCAGTTTTCAAGGCCATAGTCCCTAGTGATTTAATCTGCTGCTAATCTAGGAGTTTCTGTGATGGTATTTTATAGAGGTGCTTAGCCTCTATAATCATTTGATTTTATCTTTTACTTTTTTATTAAATGTATTGGGGTGTCATTGGTTAATAGGACCATCTAGGATTCAGGTGCAGAATTCTATAATATGGGATCTGTATATTGCACTGTGCAGACAGACACTTTCTGCACAAACACTTCTTTAACTGACAGCCACCTGCATCGTAGAAGAGCCAATTACACGTAACATTCCCTTTCTTACCATTTCTTAGGGCATCTTGAGACTGAGCCTGAGTCTCATACATATTTCAGTTCAAATTCTGCGTCTTTTAAAAACATTTAAAAATCTTACCCTTTGATGTCTTTTGATTTCTTCTTTAATTTTTTAAATTCGTTTCAATGCCACTTTTTCACTTTGCATTTCTAATATACACAAAGCCTGCCTCCTTCTCTTAAACTTAGAACTAACTAGAACTATGAAGAAACATTCCCCTAAGAAAGGTCCTCAGTTTATCTCAATTCCTCTCTGGCATTTGCATGACAATGAAACTTAACCACCAATAGAATTCACCTAGGAAAAATGAAGAGTTCCCATTGCCCACTTTTTAAAAGTGAACATCCGCACATCTAACTTACATAGCCAAATAGTTATTGCTCATCTTTATTAGGAATTTATTTTATGCCATGCATTTCGCTAAACGCTTTACATATGTTACGCTAATTTATTGTTTACACTAATCCCAGGGATGACTATTATCTTAACTTAAAAATGAGAAAATTAGGCCACAGCATAACCAACTTGCCAGAGACAACCTCGCCAGGAGGTGGCCAAGGCAGGCTTTGGAACCCAACAGAAGCTACTGTCTCCTCAGAAGGTGCCCGTTAGCTTATTAAAATGAATCGGCACACCACTTAATGCAGTCATTATCCTTTCATCCCGGAATGACTACTCTTACAGTTAATTCACATACGGTTTTTGGAGGTACTTTTACCATCTAAAGTGTATTATGCATGTGCCTATAAGAATTGCATTAAGGATATTTCCAAAGACTAACGCTTTTTGGAATAATTTTGTAATACTTTGGTTAAAGGTGTAACTGTAAAACTGAAGCATCTAATATTAAAGGGGACAAGTTATAAAATAAAAAAGCAATTACTTGGAAAAATGAAACATGTAATAAGCAGCGGAGAAATTATTTTTGCACCAAGAAGAAAACACATTTCAGGATGCACTACAGAATTAAAACAAATTCCAGTTTGTTTCAGCTTGTAGTGCTGAAGGTGACACTTTCTACCTTTTGTGAGAGCTCAGAATAGAATTTAGTCACAAGCATAAGAAAACTTCATTCAATGGCAGTGCAGTATCCTAAGTTTTTTCTCTCTGAAGAGAACTCAATTTTTCTCCATGTCCAAATTCCAAGATGTTAGCAAAACACTATTTTAGTATGGAGTGTCCTGGGTTAATTTAGAAATAAACCTTTGTCCTAGAAATTAGTATCTGCAGTTATTAATTCAGAACTTGAAAAGAGGTTTTTCAGAAAGAAACATAAAACCATGAGATGAAAAATCTTTTTTTTCCCTCTCTCTACTTGATACATTTGACATGTTACATTTTGCAAATTTAAGGTATGCAGCGTGCTACTATAATTTTTGTATTATAATAGGATTGCCATCGGAGCAATATTCAAAAATCCCCTTCTAATAGGTATAATTTAAACACTAATTTGTCATTTTGAAACAACCTTACAATCCCAAAATGAAAATATAAAAATTCATTGATAGGGTCGAAGGATTGTACTTGTCATTTGTACTAAATAAAGAAACGAATATTGACCATTTTCGAGGAAGAAAAATGGAAGCATAATATAATTTTAGTACTCTCCTTTTTATGAATAATCAATGGATGATTAAGTTTGTACAGTTTCAAAATTTAGTAGGGATATTAAGTTTCATAACACTTAAAATCATAAAATTATGTGAGCTGTATTTTTGTCACTTCAGAGTCATTTTTAATATTGGAGGTTAATTAAATTTGCTGTTCCACGCCATTAAATATAATATCAATAATATTCTTGGAAGTCTATCTCTTTCCATTCCCAGAAGCATAACGTTGAAAAGCCTAGGGCAGGGAAAAAAGATAATAACCTTTGTCTCAGGCAGAGAACAGATATTTGCCACTGGCATTTGTACTTCAGTACTTTACCCTTAAGGGGCAAAGCAGGTCTAGAGAGCAGTGATTTTCAACATTGTTTCACTTTATAGCTACGCATAAACTCATTACCAAAATTCTGCAATGCACCCAAGAGTATATTGTATTTTTTTTTTTTTGTCAGTCTAACAGAAAAAGGTGTAATTTTGATTCATCCACACTGGACTGCTATTGTTTGGGCTGTTGTCATTTTTGTATATGATCACCTAAGAGCAAAGAGGTCAGTACCCCGGGCTAAATAAAAATACTTTTTTTAATTTTTTTATTAATTTATTACATGTATACATATCTCCCCATTGCCTCTCCAACTCCCATGCATACCCTAATCCCCCAGTGTCTTGCGTCCATTGGTGATGCTTATATGCATGCGTTCAAATCCTTTGGTGGATCTCTTATCTATCCCACCTCATCCTAACCTTCCCGCTGTATTTTGACAGTCTGTTTGGTGCTTTACTGCCTCTGTATCTATCTTTTTGTTCATCAGTTAATAATGTCCTTTATTATCCACCAATGAGTGAGATCAGGTGGTGTTTCTCCTTCATTGACTGGCTTATTTCACTGAGCACAATGCTCTCCAGTTCCATCCAGGTTGCTAAACCCCTTGCAGCACGCCCATTGGCAAGTGTGGCTGTGGATTACCGAAGTCCATCTCCAATACGTCGCCATCACCTCCCCAAAGCAACAACAACTCATTCAGAGGTGGGGTTGAGGCTCCTGATCGCCACAGTCCCCCTCTCTCTGGCACGATGGGAGAACTTACTAATAACCCCCTGGGAAAATAGCTGAGAGTGTTACATGGGGATTAAAGGGGCCACCCGGCTTTACACTGAGCAATATCCAAATGGAACCTTCTCAGACTCATTGTCATTAAGAGAAAAGGAGGAGGGGGTAGAGAGAGAGCAAGCGCTACTAAAAATAGCAATCCAGTCAATATTCTGACTCCAAACAGCCAAGAGCTGCTAATGGCAGAGAAGCAGCACGGCCAGTAGCCTGCACTCTGAGAGTCTGGTTCCGGGGGAAGAACATGACTTGAGTCAGAAGAGATGATTCCAGAAACAGCCAACAATGGAATCAGCCCAGCGAGAGAGTTTGATGGTGCTGTCAGAAGATGCCACAGGCTGTGTGAGGTCTGCATGTGGCAGGGGAGGAAAAATATATCAAAGTTTGGAAAATTCAATCCGACCTGCTGGGAAGGAGAGAACCACAGAGAGAAATAAAAATAAAATTCTCAGGGAGACAGGGTCGGGACCACCTGCAGCTGGAAAGATGCTTCTGTTGGCCTTGGTGTTCCGAAGGTTCTCTGAGGCCAGGACTCAGCAAATGAGGATAAAAGACAAAAGTTTTGCGGTGGCTAACATTTGGGAAACGATTATATAATCCTCAGTTACCTCCCATGCCTCCAGACCTAGTGCGGAGGGAAAATAGGGCCTTTGATTTGGAAATCTAAGCGTTTCTGTACTAGGCGTGTGGGGACAATTCTAGGACAAAGGCCTGGCAGAAAGCATAGGTGGGAAGGAGAGCACAGAGAGACAAGCATGAGATGGAGTCCAGCGAGTGTTGCTCAGTGGTTGGGAGTCAACTGGTGAACCATGAGTTCCCAGTTGGATTCACAGACAGGACACATGCCCAGGTTGGGGGCTCGATTCACAGTGTGGGGTGTGCAGGAAGCAACTGATCAATAGTTCTTTCATCATGAATGTCTCTATCCCTCTCCGCCTTCTGCTCTGAAATCAATATTTATACTAGAGGCATAAATGATGCATGGTGGGTGAGGGGAGGTATCCCCCTCCAATCAGGAAGCCCTTGAGGGATGTCCAACTGACGTTTAGGTAGGTAGGTAGGATGAGGCCTAAACGGGTAATCAGACATTCTTCTCACAATCCAGGACTGCTGGCTCCCAATTGCTCACCTGCCTGCCTTCCTGATTGCCCTTAACTGCTTCTGCCTGCCAGCCTGATCACCCCCTAACCACTCCCCTGCCAGCCTGATTGATGCCTAACTGCTCCCCTGCCAGCCTGTTTGCCCTAACTGTCCTCCCCTTTGGGCCTGGTCATCCCCAACTGCCCTTCCCTGCAGGCCCGATCACCCCCAACTTCCCTCCTCTGCCAGCTTGGTAACCCCTAACTGCCTTCCCCTGTAGGCTTGATCACCCCCCAACTGCCCTCCCTTGCAGGCCTGGTCCCTGCCAACTTGTGGTGGCCATCTTGTGTCCACATGGGGGCAGGATCTTTTGACCACATGGGGGCAGTCATCTTGTGTGTTGGAGTGATGGTCAATCTGCATGTTATTCTTTTATTAGATAGGATAGAGGCCTGGTGCACGGGTGGTGGCTAGCTGGTTTGCCCTGAAGGGTGTCCTGGATCAGGGTGGGTGTGTTCCCTTGGGACATGGGGTGGCCTAGGCAAAGGGCCTGTGTTGGTTTGCAGGCCGGCCATGCCCCGAAGCGACCCAAGCGGAGGCCCTGGTATCTGGGATTTATCTGTCTTCAACAATTGAAACCTTATAGCCTGGAGCAGAGCCAAGCCTTCTGCTGCACAGCATTGAAACTTTGTTGCCTTAAGTACTCGTCAGGCTTTGCAGAAAGCTTGGCTTCCTCCATCACCAGGGGCAACCCAAGCCTCCCTCCTGCTCTCTTTCTGGCCATGACCATCTTGGTTGGGTTAATTTGCATACTCACTCTGATTGGCTGGTTGGTGTG
This sequence comes from Lasiurus borealis, assembly GCA_004026805.1. Lineage (NCBI taxonomy): Eukaryota > Metazoa > Chordata > Mammalia > Chiroptera > Vespertilionidae > Lasiurus > Lasiurus borealis. The sequence continues at coordinate 23,682 of PVJN01000890.1, read as the reverse complement.
GCTGGTGGGCATGGCTTATGAGTGCAACGGAGATGTGGTCAATTTAGATATTACTCTCTTATTAGATAGGATATATATTTTTTTTAAAACGAGGAAAAGTAGATTGAGAAAGTGGGAGAAGAACAGGCTGTGAGTCTCAGAGTCATCTGTTACAAATGTAGATTCACCTGCTAATGAGAGAATGTGGGGTACTAACTTGTTCACATAGGCATCAATGGTCTTTAAGTATCATTAATTGTCACCCAGTCCCTCATAAAACCCAGATAAAGAGAGAGGAAATACGCCACCACCATCGTAAATTTAGAGGAGGTTAGCAGAGTGAGAGGAGGCTCCATTTCCCTATCAGTCTGTCACTGTGAGTGTCTCCTATCCATCTCAGGTGGCCCCCAGTCAGTGACAGTACAGTGGTGGCCGTCCAGGCTGAGCTCGCCTGGAAGTGATCCCAGCCAGTGGCTGGGCAAGGCGGTAGCGATAGGCTCAGCCATCTCTGCCCACGCTGGGACTTCTTTCTCCGGCTGTACTCCTTCCGGCTGCCATAGTCAGTCAGAGGCTCTTCTTGTGTAATTCTGCTTCTCTTTTCCCCCCACAGGTTTTACTCCCCACAATTGCAACTCGGTGTCTGCCTCCTGAGGAAACCAACCCCGGACCAAGGGACTCAGGTGACACCAGAGAACAGGTTGGTTGTTGTTTAGTTTCCATGGGAAGTGGATTTATGTGCGTGTGTGTGTGTGTGTGTGTGTGTGTGCACGCTCATTGGACAGTACAATCCAGAATATGAAAAATGCCATATTACCTAATCTTGGGGGGAATTTATCAAACTTGCGTAGTTTTCCAGTAGTAGATGAGGCATCTGTCCAGCCATTTTTCTTTGTAACCTTTATCTGTACTTTATAGTTTATTTATTTTTTATCAGTTGACTATTCTGGAAGATAACATCTGTATATGCAGGGACTACCCTTTTATTTTCATCCTCAATGCTTCAAACAGTACCTAGTCCATTGTAAACTTTATAATGAATGAATGAATGGTTTGCTTAAGAGCCAGACCAAAATTTCTGTCTCTTAGCAACAATATAGTAACAATTCGCAAGCACTCACTGTCATCTCAATGAAATAAGAAATGAAAGGAGGAGGAGGAGTTGATCATGCGATATTTTATAACTCAGAAGTATAAATTGCCAAGCGCGATTACATTAGAAGGCTCAATGTAGCCATCGGATGTTTGGAAGCGTACTGAGGCTCAGCGTGGATATGAAATTTGCACATGAGAACCGGTGTTGTGTGTTGTGTTGACAAATATGACAGCGATGTTGATCTATTCAGAAAGAGTACAATCATTTGGGGGACGCTCCAAACAAAGCACGCTCTCTCTCAATTAAGGCAACATTGCTGCTGGAGAATTCTGCATATATTAAAACTGCGCCAAAAATAGCTTGCCTTTATAGATGTCAAAGAGAGTTAAGTTCTCTGCTACATAATTTAAAACAGACTTCATATGTTAAAATATTTTGGCAAATCCCCTACCCTCTGTGAATGGTAATTGTTCCAAATCTGCCAGGAGTTCTGGAGGTTTAATCCTTCCAACTCCTGAGAGAGGGAGGGCAATAGGAGAGGCGAGACGGGTGGAAGGGCGGATGAGTGAATTGACCAGAGACGATTAGACAGCAAATCTCACATCCCTGGTCCCAACCAGGAAATGCCAGCTACAGTGGCTCCGGGTGGTTGTGGAAGCCAAGGATGCCCTGCACATGTCCGGAGTGCCCTCTAGGAAGCGGTGCCAGCACCAATGCACACCGCTGGTGTAGAGTAGAACCTGCCATGGGAGTGTCCTGTTCGTGTATGGGTTTTCTCAGAGTTATATCGGTGAGGCTGGTGGCATACTTTGCCTTCTGGATACTCTGACATGGCGAAGTGGAGTCCAGGAAAGCCTGGAATTAGAGAGAAAGAGGAAGCTTCCCATGTGCTGAGGAATGTCAATCACGCAATGACTCATGTGGCAGCCGGGGAGAAGGAATGAGCACCATGACTTGGGAGCTCAGTGGTGTTTCGGCTCCAAATGGGCAACCTAAGAATCACCTTGGGGAAGAAAAATGCGGTGCTTATTTTAGCCACTCCCCAGTCTCCTGAGAAAAATGAAAGAGAGGGGCACTCAGTCTGCTGGAATTTCTTGGGTGGAATCAAGGGAAAGCGAAGGACTTGGATACATGTGTGTAGGCATAGCCAGTGGATACAGGGCAATGGGGGGTGGGGGCAGAAGGGCGAGACAGATGAGAGCATGTACTGGGGGCGGGGGAGGGCAATAGGGAAAAATAAAATTAAAATAAATAAAATAAAATAAAATAAAATAAAATAAATTAATTCTGTTAAAAACAAAAGAAAGCCTTGTTAATTCAAAAGGCTTATATTATGCCAAAAAGTGGACTTAAATATTCCCCAGAATTGGAACATTTTCGTTGTTCTGCATGAAAGAAGGGAGCCTCCCTTTCCTTGCCCTCTCCTCACCGTGACCTCTTCAGCCACGGGTATTGGCTGCGTTGCCAGAATCCCGCGGAGACATCCTGTCACATGAGAAACTGGTACAGATGGGAAAAGTGAAAGTGAAGAAAGAGTTGATCTCCCCCCTAACATTGCCGAGAGCAGCTGCTATAGGAGACACACCACTTTAAAAAAAAAAAGAAAAGAAAAGAAAAGATGGATTCATAGTCGTGTGGAATCCGTGAGCTTTGAATGTCGGGAGTGAGCAAAAGCCACCTGCTCTGACAGTAGTAGGTGGTGGTCATTCCCCAACTTTCGTTTGAGCCAATTCCATCAGTGTAGATTCATTTCATGTGAATGGTCACTTTAATAGTTTGCTTTTTCAAAGTCCCAAGGTGTCCTACATTTACATAATTTATTCAGGGATTTGTATTAACCTGTTTTAGAATTCAAAGGAACAGTGACTATGCGGATGTCATATAATCCAGGCAAGTCACAGGGACATAAATAGGGCCTAAACTTGATCACATGGCTGGTCACAGGATCACATGGCTTAGTCATGACAGAACTGGGACCTGACTCCACGTGTGTGCCTCTCCCTTTGTGCTGTAAAGTACATTTTCCCTGTCCCACAACTTGTCCAAATACAAACACACAGACTCTTCCTTCTTGTGACAGTAACTTATTCATTCTGGAAGATACTTTTAATGGGGGTATAGTCACCTCTTTTTGATCATCATCTATAGGGAATAACTTCATATCCATATACGTGTGTATAAATGCATAAACATACTCACACATATTTTTGCTGTTATGAACATGAAAACATATACATTCAAATGAAGTCATCTGAAGTCCCGTCCCATTGTATAAAAGGCGATCATTACTTTTCAGTTTTTGGACTCAAAATTTGCATGTTTCACTGAAAGAGAACTTAGTTGACGTATCATCACTGGACTCTGGCTAATTTAAGCAGAAAATGGCTTTACTAAAGGATATGGAGGCACATAGGGCGGAAGAACCAGAACTGGAGACTCCAGGGCCACCCAAAGGACCAGGAAGTTGCATGCCAAAGCGGACCTTAGGAAGACCTTGCGAGTATGAGATAGAAGGTTGATGCCACTACTTGCAGCGGAGACATCGTGAGGACCCCCTAAAAGACCGTGTTCCTAGAGATGTGACTCTCAAAGGCTGGGCATGTCCCCCTGTGCTGCTGTACTCATGGCTCAGGCCTGTCACTGCGGTCCTTTTCCCTAAGGCCCGCGGCTGACTCAGAGTCAGAGCCACTGATGAGAGGAGTCAACACGACCTGCCTGGAACCCAGCAAAGGAACCCAGGAGAGATGTCCCCGGCCCCCTTCCTGCAGGAAGGAATCCCTGAAACACTGAGGGCCGCTCTGGCTTTCCCGTGGAAATGGTTATTCGACAGAGATTTTAGCTCACACTTCACCAGGGAGGGGACGGAGCCATGAGGACATGCGGGACCTGCAGAGGCTGATGTGCATAGAAATTTCAGGAGAAGAGACAACGGGGCAGGGGGAGAAGAACAGAGAGTCTTGGTGTGTGTGTGTGTTTTTTTAAAGTATGTATTTTCTTGATGTATCTAAGTTAGTAAATGTAAGAAGTCAGGCCAACATAAAATGCATTTGATAGATTTAACAATCTGTTGATATTTATGAAGATACTAGGAGCAACAGAGAAATGAGACACTAAAGATGCATTTTTTAAAGAAATATCATTATTGCATTATCAGAGATGCATTTTTTAAAGAAATATCATTATTGCATTATTAGAGAAATCTCTAAGAGACATAAAGGGGAAAGCCAGAGATGGAGTAAGTGTGGAAAGGGCCCCATGCTGCCCTCCCATAAAGCAACCAGCCCAGAGAAGCAAAAGGCCAGCTCTCCCAGCAGGTGACCGTGCGCAGCCCTCCGGCTAACACCGGCTCCTTCGAAATGGACCTTGAAATTGAATTCTGGGGAGGACAGGAGCGCGTAGGAGTGGAGAGAAGTTTTTCTCCTGATATTTCTTCCGCCAAATATGCACGGGTGCGATGTGCATGAATGCAGGTGCTTTAAGGGAGGGCCCGTCTCTCAGGAAGGGCACAAGCTCCATTACCTTTCCTTCTAGTTACTTCTCAATGCACGCTTCCCATCGCTGTACTCTGAGAAGCATGTTACAGGTCTCTGTGTCCCCAAAGGCCTGGAAATAAGGATTAACTAATGTGCACCATGTATGCATCATAAAATTACAGCATTTGACCCAAAGGAAGCAAATACCTATACAAACATGACATGCGTCCAACACTGAGTAAAATGGATATTTTGAACGCAGTGCAAACTGGCTGGCTACAGAGGAATGTTGGAGGCAGACATGAAATAGAAACAGAGGAGAGATTCGAATCAACGAAGGCATGCTTTTGGACACAAAGTCACTCTGAGGAATCTAAAAATTGGACATAGGTGAACCAAAAAAAAGTTCCCTTGGAAAATAGCATCCTCTGCAATGGGGAAAATGTTGTTTTAACATCATTTGAGATTCTGTACTTGAACTGGAAATGAAAGGAAGGGATTAAATGTGCAGTGGTAGAAACACTTTGGCCCAGTTTTCACAGTTGGTCAACAAACAGAAGTGAGTGCCGATATGTCCATATTCAAAAGACTGAAAGGAACTTCAGTAATTTAGTCAAAGTGGCCTCTCAGAATGTAATAAAGCTGTTCCGTGAGCTTTCAGTTCTACTGTAGCAAAAATTATGTCGGATGAAGAAAGGGAGGGCGCCTAATTACAGAAGAGACGGTGACATCACTCACAAAGGAAAAAGCGGGGGGTCAGAGGAGACCCGGGAAATGGATTATAATGGGCTGAGACATCTCAGGAAAGAAAAGACTCTCTATTTACTCGAAACAGGACTGCAGAGCCAAATAAACAATGCAGATGAAGCCTTTTATTTTATTTTTTTTTCACTTGTGAAACTTGATAAAACGAAAGCAACACTGAGAAAAACCAAGGGAGATACGAAGCAGGAGGGTATCTGAAAGCAAACCTTTGAAGATGAAAATGGAAGATGGTGCTCTGGTCAATTAATATGAACTAGAAAAAGGACAGACATCGACGGGAGCAAATGAATAAGGAATATGCAGTCCACTCACAGAAAATAATAAGAACTGACAATAAAACTTAGGAAAATATTCACCGTGTCAAAATTTGTCAAGGTCATACAAATTAAGGCAATATTAAAATGCAACCATTGGCCCATCAGAGAGGCAGATATATCTAGTGGAAGACATTTAATTCATTAGAGCTGTGTGAGATGGCAATTATTAGCATTTATGAGACTGTAAACAATACATACATACATACTCTAAAACACAGAAATGTTGATAATTACCCCTTTTTGTTACAGTCGTTTTATAATTACGATCTCTTACTCAGAAAATATTATCTCTCTAAGATTTGTATGTTAAAGGATTACAATTAGGGATATTGGTGTGTACCAATTCTGCTGGACTAAAAACCTACCAATCAACTGTTTAAAAAATCATCTATACTAATAAAAGGATAATGTACTAATTAGACTGGATCTACTGGACATCTTCCAGATGTCCAACTTCCTTCTGGACAAAGCCATGGTGGTGGGGGCTGAGACAGAGGCAGTTAGGGGCAATCAAGCCAGCAGGATAGAGCAGTTAGGGGGTGATCAGGCACGCAGGCAGAGGCATTTAGGGGTGATCAGGCAGACAGGCAAGCAGTTAAGATCCAGGGGTCCTGGATTGTGGTCAGGCCTAAACCGGCAGTCAGACATCCCCTGAGGGGTCCCAGTTTGGAGAGGGTGCAGGCCGGGCTGAGGGATGCTACCCTCCCGCCCCCACACCACACGAATTTTGTGCATTGGCCTCTAATCTTTTATAAAAGTCAACATATCTATGAGTCTCTTTTTCAAAGGGATTAAGCAAAATAAAAGAAAATAAAACTCATAGACACAGACAATAGCATGGTGATTACCAGAGGGAAAAGAGAGTAGGAAAGTAGGAGAGGGTAAAAAAGAGATAAATGGTGATGGAAGGAGACTTGACTCGAAGTAGTGAACATGCAATGCAACATACAGATGATATGTTATAGAATTGTATAACCATATCTTATATTAATATATTTATTTTGATTGCCTGGCTGGTGTGGCTCAGTGGTTGAGCATGGATCTATGAACTGGAGATCAAGGTTCAATTTTCATTTAGGAGACATGCCCAGGTTTTGGGATCAGTCCCCAATAGGAGGTGAGAAGGAGGCAGCCACTTTGTGATTCTCTCTCATCATTCATGTATCGATCTCTGTATCCCTCTCCCTTCCTCTCTGAAATCAATCAATTTTTAATGTTGACACTAATGCAAATGTCCCCAATAGAGGGGAGAACATATTCGCCAATGATACCTCTGAAACCTATATAATTTTATTAACCAGTGTCATCCAATAAAGTCAATACTTTTTTTTAAAGTAACCTTAATTTAAAAAAAAAAAAAAGCCAAAACATGGTGGGGAAAAAATAGATTTACAGTTGTGAGTATGCAAAACAGAATTTATTCTTGTTCTATTTATTATTATTAAGTAATAGAATGTTATTTTCCATATGAATAACTGTAAGCCTACTTTTGCCCCCACCCTGTATATTCTCAATTCTTCTCAGTTTTAATTAGTGTGGTTTTTGTTGGCCCTGCCTGTGAGTCACTTGCTGTAGTGTCATCTTATTTTCCACAAGAGTGTTTTAAAATAACTGAGTCCAAATTGAGTTCAGTGGCACGCAGAAGTTTGGCAGGCTTGCATCTTAAAACTAAAGCAAAAATACATTTGACTATTGAGATTTAAAATGATGTATGATTAGCACATAAATAAAAAAATTAATACTGAAATGTTACATACAGTAGTTAGAGGATATAACCCTTCATTAACATTCGATAAAATAAAATACGTTAAATGATGTTCCAAAATTAAAAAGCTGCAGACCGGCCTTCTGCAGGTAGGCGGACAGACTGAGCCGTCAGCATGTCAGCGTGGCCCTGTATGTTGTGGGCAGTGAAGGGCCACAGAGAGAAGAGTCCGGTTGTTTAGCAGAGGTGTTTTCTGCTGTGCTCTTTGATGTCACTGCCACGGACCTGAGTCGCATCCAGTTAACTAAGTTAAGCTGAGGTGAGTTTACTGACTGTGTTCAAAAACGCAAGCAGAAGAAAACTCATTTTTGAATGTCAGATGGCCTTTCATTTTTCTACCTTGAGACGCACGTCTCTCTCCTTCCTCCATTTTTCACGTCCTTTTCTTTCAACCCCCTTGGAGCGTGGCCAGACGCCGCAGCCCGCCGTGTGGATTTGCCTGTACGTTCCCGTTTGATCTCCTTCCCTTGATGTGGCGGCTTCTTTGCGGGCCGCCTGCTTGTCAAGCCATTTTTATTCTTCAAAACTCTCCTCATAATTTTTAAATAAGTCGTGCGCCTCTCAGGGCCCTGGGTGGGTTTTTCCCCATTTAATCACGCCGCCGTGGCATCAGCACTGACGGGTCTGTGTTTGACACTGGGAGAACAAACACGTATTTACCGGACTACAACCGATGAGGTGCAAAATACTCAAATGCTGGGAGAAAGAAAGCTGTTGGCGCTTCCCTTTGAAGGGGTAAAAGCAGTCCATTTGAGAAGCCAGCTCAACAAAATGCCCCTAGCACTTGCAAGCATTGAAATGGAGGGTGTATTGTATTTTGTTATTGTTCAATGTAGTATTATATATGTCCCTTCCCCCACCTAAGCCCCCTCCAATCCACCCCATTCCAGGCTTTCACCACCTAATTGTCCATGCTAAAAAACAAAGGAAAAAAAGACAATACAAATGGATTATTGCACTAAGATGTAGAGTCTTGGTTCTCACATGACCTGACAATAGGATAACCTTGTGTCTTTATACCCAGAGTAAGATACACGCCTCGCCCTTACTTAAGTCTCTTCCCATGAAAAAGAAGCTACTCTATAGTGAGAGATGGGTGATCAAACCTGGCACCTGTCATGTGGGGTCTTTGTGCCTCGTACCACCTCAGGCAGGGGACAATTGTCAAGGAATGCAATACCGGTCGTGTCATGCAGCTTAAATCATTCACCTCAAAATCTCGAAGTTGTAATGAAAATGTACTGATCTATGGGAGGAAGTCTACTCCAGAAAGTATCCTCGGCGGATTATTAATGTTACTCTTCAGAAACTAGGGAATGACAAGGCCATCCCAGTATTAATAATAATAATAAAGGCTACAAGGTGGATGAACAAATTCATCTTAACCAAGCCTAGTAAAGGTCAGGTGAAATAGAATTTAAGTCAACTGTACACTTTTATAAGCTGTCTTTAAGGTCAACTCAAGTAAATACCGTGGAGTCCTGCAGAGGTAATAGAAAGGAAGAGGAGATCTGTTCAGGAAAGATAAAGAAAAAAAATATTTTTATTATGAACCAGGGAACAATTTCTTTTCATTCACTGATATATTCATCACTGAGAGTTGAAGCCCGTTTTGCTAGAAATTTCAGGTTATTAAAATTGTATGAAAAAAGACAAGAATAATGAGTAACATATTTGAAAATGAACATCTCCTAAAGGAGGAGAGATTTGTAACCCTAAGCCAGTACACTGGAAGGAGAGCTGTCCAAGGTACTGAAGATCAAACTGAGGCACATGGAGATGCAGGAGCAGGTCCCTGCCATCACAGTTCCTGGAAATAATCAGCACAAGGTGGCTTTCAAAGCGATGATCCTTCATGAGGATCACCGGCGAGAATCAGCAGTGTCTTGTTGACAACATGGGAGTGGCATCTGAGGCTGGTGGCAAGAGCTACCGATCTTCATCAAAGAAAAGAGCTCAACTTGAACAGAAAAGGATGCAGACATCTTTCCAGAGGCTGCCATGCAGAGAGGAAGTGGGAGAAAGGGTTCCATGGTATACTGACTCCTGTTATAGAGAAACAGGTACATTTTTAAAAAATATATTTTATTGATGTTTTACAGATAGGAAGGGAGAGGGATAGAGAGTTAGAAACATCAATGAGAAAGAGACATCTATCAGCCGGCTCCTACATGCCTAGCACCGGGGATATGCCCACAACCAAAGCACATGCCCCTGACCAGAATCGACATGGGACCTTTCTATCCACTGAGCTAAACCAGTTTCGGCAAAACTGGTAAATTTTTAAACAAATCCCTCCCCCACAAAATCCATACTGTCAACAATTTTAATCCATGCAGTCAACGATTCCTTAGTCAATTGGTTTAAAAAATCGGGGGCTACAATGGTAAGACCAAGAGAATGGTGTTAAAAAAAGGATGATCCCCAGTGTAATATCCAAGCACGAGTATCTGTGAGCAAATCTACAATCCAAGCACATTTTCCTCCCTGAATCTTTGCTCTTCTTTCAAGAATGTTTTCTTTACTCTGAAAGCATCCGTTACTAATTTAAGTTGCAAGCACGGCCAATGGACCTTGGCTAATTGAAGAGGCACATTTATTGGAAATATATCTCCCACTGTAGAAAATTAAAGGAAAGCATGATGAACGGGGATGGAAAGCAGGCGGGACTTAGGGTGGGCGGCATCAAGAAGAATAAGCCGAAGGGCTGGCATAAGAGTGTTCTGTTTGGAAGGTCCCGGTTGATTCCATCAGCAGGACCGTGGCACCGCTTTTTGAAGCGGCGCGGAAATTCTGAACTCCCGCCCACCTGTCGTTCCCTCAAGGGGGTATGACTGGGACAAGTGCCTCATTTTGGCAGAGCGTGATCACGCATGAAGGATCGGAGTAGCCCGGACAGAGGTCACCTCTTGACACGTTGGATTTTGTAGTTGAGGGAGATCCTGATTCTCGCTGAGACTAACACAGTTAGGAGTTTCCACCGAAATAGGAAAATAATTTGATTGCAATTACGAAAAGATCAGTAAATGTCCATTAAACTGAAAAAAAAATGACATTACTGTTAACTTTTTAAAATTTCCTGTGGCATAGGGAAATACCAAAATATATGGTTGGGACCCTGGCTGGGGAGCTCAGTTGGTTAGAGAATCCTTCCGGTATGCTACAGTTATAGGTTTGATCCCCAGTCTGGGCACATGCATGACTCAACCAATTAATGCATCAATAAGTGGAACATTAATAAACAAAATACAATAAAAATAAAAACACATAAAAGAAAGCAAAATATATGGTTGGTCAAAACTAGCATGGAAGGCAGTTTTTAGTACAATGAAAAAAAGACAGGAAATGCAACATTAATGATATCTAATTTTAGAGCTTGTTCATGTGGTTAGGGTTAACTTGGAACTCTACTGAACCATTCTTTTTTAAAAAATATATTTTATTGATTTTTTACAGAGAGGAAGGGAGAGAGAAACATTGATGAGAGAGAAACATCCATCAGCTACCTCTTGCACACCCCCTACTGGGGATGTGTGCCCACAACCAAGGTACATGCCCTTGATCAGAATCGAACCTGGGACTCTTCAGTCCACAGGCCGACGCTCTATCCACTGAGCCAAACTGGTTTCGGTTCTACTGAACCATTCTTGATTCAGTTGTTAACAGACACTGCTGTAGCTATTGTAGGTATCAATGTAATATAGGGAATTCAGTTGTTTTTAAAAATTGTTGAGTAGTTGGAGGCATAGACTCTCTGATAGGTCCCCAGAGTGACATACTCAGGACAAAACTTATTGTAATTAGGACACTCCAGGAATCAGAAAGCTGCCATACCGGAAATCTCTAGTCTTAAGCCCTTTTCAGGCTCTGGCGATTAGGATGCTGTTGCAGAGACTGGCTTCCGTAACATGCTACCTGTCACAGCGGCAGTGTGGGGAGTGGAGTCTCAGCAAACCTGCTAGATTCAGGCCAGCGAGCATAGATTCAATTACTACACCTTTCCTTCCACTTCTCCTTATGCTGCAGTGCCTCAGAGGGTCTTCTGGATCGGCGTGCTACCTACTCCACAGGTATTATGCAGTCAGTCAATGGTTGGTAATGATTGATGACAATTACATTAATTTTAAATAGGGAATAAATGCTAACTTTTCTAGATGTTTCATGTTACACAGACTCTCTCAACAAGCGGATACCATCCTAGACCAAGGAAAAGCTGTGATTCTTGTTCAGGGGATGTGTGTTTAAAGGATTTAGCATGTTTTGTATCCATCAGGGATGGCAAATCATTCTAAACGGCTCAATTAAGTGATGTTTAGGATATGCATCGATTTGTATTATAATTGGTGTATGTGCCGCTATCGCATTTAATTCTGAGGAACTTAAAAGATGAAGTCAATAAATGGCAAACATCGCTGGAGGAAAAATAAGCACACCCCGTTTTTAAAACGTTCACGCCAACCATAGCCATCAACTCCCAGGGGCATTGGTTCGTCATGATGGTCAAACACCGCATCCCCAGTTGCAGGAGGCCGTGTGATTGTTGGACTCACTCCACCACGAGACGCCAATTAAATAAGCAGCTTGTTAAGGAGAGCACTGTGACTAGGCAGTGTCCTTGTCATTATTTCCCCGTCAGCCACAATCTAGCAAGCGGACTGCTGGCCCAGGACAAGTGTGACAGCAAAGCTCTCAGGGGATTGTGGAAGGAAATAGAAAAACCTTCAAAGCCAGCTTTCCACTGGCGCGACTGCTCATCCAGCATCCTCCCATCAGCCCGGAGACCGGGGCCGTACAATGCTGTCATCCCCGCCGAACGCGCACTGAGGTCACGACACTGGCAGTGGCTGGGGGAAGGGCAAGTGAGACGGACCATGAATGACATCAGACCTTCAGGCAGAGAAGAACCCGGCACTGGAGTGGTCCCACCGGCCGTGGTTTTTCAAGGCAGAAAAGAAAGCCTGTCTCTGCAGAGACGAATTCTGCTTTTCTATTCTCCCATCCCGCAGAGAGCTCTGTGAGTTGCTATGTAGGTTAGAGGACGTAAAGCAAAGTGCAGAGCTGAGAAATCGCAAGTCCCGGCTCCGCGGGAATCTGGCGCCATCAGTCATTGTACCTGTTTCTAAAGATATAAACTGTTGGCAAGGTCCCTGATCCGGTCACCGCAGGGGAGCTCTCAGGTGGCCATGTTAGCGCTGCCAGCCACTTTAGAGGAAATCATGAAGGGAAATTTTCTTCCCGGAAGATACCAGAATGGCATGCTGGATTGCAAAAGAATGAGAAAAACGATGGCTGGGGCAGCCACTTAGAAAGACATCCTGATGACAAAGAACATGAAAGGATTGAGCTTGTGTAAAAGTCAAATTCTACAGGTCAGACATCTCTGGTGTATTCCCATGAACCTGAAATTAATTGCAATACCTTAGGTGCTCTAAAATTAGGAAAATGTAATAACAAGTTATAACAATACAAACATACTAATTTTTTTTAACTAAAATTGAAATTTCTGGACTGATGTCCTTACTATCCTATTTATCTATTTATATCTACTAGAGGCCTGGTGTATGAATTCATGCAGGGGTGGGGTCCCTCCACCTGGCTGGCGATTGAGGTCTATTGGGGTGCTGGCCGGGGAGGGTCCACAGGGGATTGGCCGTGGAAACACAGTGACCACCAGGACACCACTCCTGTGTTGAGTGTCTTCCCCTGGTGGTCAGTGTGCATCATAGGGGCTGGTTGACCAGTCATCCTAGTTGTTTGGTTGTAATGGTCACTTAGGCCATATGTATGTATGTATGTATGTATATGGATGTATCTTTCTACCCATCTACTTATCTATAATCTATCTATCTATAGTTTCCGGATGGGAGATGGTCTCCAGAGAATAGAATCTCCTGATGAGAGGGCTGACTCTCTCAGCACACCTCCTCGGACCTCCAGAAGGGTCAATTGAGTTCAGTCTCTGGTCCAGCAATCACTCATGCCTATGTAATGAAACATTGAGAAAAGGCATGGAGAGCTTCCTTGCTGGTGAACATATCTATGCACAGGGAGGGCTCACTCTCCTCCACGGGGAAAGGGACTCCTGCAGCCCCTCCCCAGGACCTTGACCTCTTTGTCCTCGCTGCTACGGGCTGTTCTAAGTTGCATCCTTTATAGTAAAGCAGTAACGGAAAGTGTATTGCTTTTCCTCAGTTCTATGAATCATTGCAGCATGTTGTCAAACCGGAACAGGCATCAGGGGGACCCCAGAATTTGTGTGTAATTAGTGTCAGAATTTAAGCACTTTGCCTTTAACTTGTGGGTTCTGAGGCTAGCTCTCGGGAGCTGGTGTCAGAAATGAGTTAAGTTGTAGGACATCAAGTTATCATCAGAAAATTGATATTGGGACATAACACACCTGTTATGCAGCTACTGTATTTGGGGGATCATATGCCAACTTTATATACTAAATTCTTTGAATTTTAACTTCTCCCCCAGCTCACATTCATTGTCATGCATCAGTGTGCTGTCACCATCTCTGGAGGAAATCCATATGTGAGTGTGTGTTCTTTCTTTAGCCCTCGTTCTCATCAAAACCATATCCATCCTTCATTGTACTTAGCAAAGGGAGAGCCTGAATGTACCTATTCTCCAACCTCATGAAAAGCTCTCATCTATTGATAGTCTTGTCCTCTCTGCTCCCGTCAACCTTTTCTCTCCTCCTGATTATCTGGCTTTGAGTTACACACCAACCATGAATTAGTTTCTTGTAAATATACCAACCCACCCAATTCCGGTCTCATCCCGACATCTTCTCAGAACAAACCCCAGCCTTGAAATAATAAATGGACAGCAATATTTCACTCTCCGGCTAAACATTGTTGGAGAAAAAGCATGCAAGTGGGTATGTCAGTTCCTGACATAAACTCATGAATATAAATTATAAGTTCATGATTGTGATTCCCTGCTGGGCACCAATTAAGCTCCCTCTTCACTCTCTGGACTGATTATTCTCCGTCTTGTATACTGTCCTCTAATGACCATTTTTTTCTTTCTTTCCCAAACAAAACCAAGACCAGCTGATGGAATTTTCTTGTGATGTATTGAGTTACTAGAAGCGTTAGCATTCACAAATGAGCAGACCTACTTCCTATTTGCATCAATCTTCTCTCTGTTACAACAGAAAGTTTCCTTTTCTAGCAAAGACCAAGCTTTCCACCTGTATTATGAATCCACCCCTCTTACCTGCAGAGGGGAATTTCCCTTTGGTTAGCCCCGCCCTCTCCCATACTGTGCCATCATAGTATTTTTCTTAGCATCCTTGTAATCATCAGACTAATTGGACCCCATAAACAAATCCAAGACAGCAAGAACAATAAACGCAACAGTTGTCTGAATTACATTGCTGTTTTCGAAATACAGTGGTACCTTGAGATACGAGTGCCCTAACATACGAGATTTTTGAGATAAGAGCCATCGAGCGAGCAATTTTTGCTTTGAAATATGAGCAACATTTGAGATAGAAGTAATTGCGCCAATCAGCCGGCTGCACACGCCCCACCAGTTTACCTTGACTCGAGCGTCTCATAGTTTCCCACGCCTCAAGGTTATGGAATGAATTAAACTCATAACTCAATGTACCACTGTATTTTAAGCGTCTCAAAAGTTTTCTCCCACATGTGGCCTCTACATCTCACTCCCAACTTTGCCATCAACACACCTTTCCCTTCTCTCCTCCCAGACCCCCAGCTCCATGACATAAGTAGATATTTTCAATTCTAATGTTATTAACCATCTTAATGGTGTTCCAATTAGTGGGAACAGTGTATTTTTTGAAATACTCTTTTTCTTTTTCTTGGCTCTCATCATATTGCCTTAGTCTGATCTCACCAATTATGATCTCACCAGCAAATGTTTCATTTTCTCTCTCAGCATCATTCTGCTCTGCTCCAATCCAGAGTTCTTTAACCGGAGTATGCCCTCGGCCAATTTTCTCTTTGGGCTCAGTCTTCCCAGTGAATGTCAATAGCATGTATTCCTTCAGGCATGATCCCAAGTTTCTATCACATGGACCTTGCCTTTTGGGCTCCAGGCCACTATTCCAGTGCCTGCTTTGCATCTTCCTTGGGCACTCCGAGGCAACAATGCTGACTATACAGTGGTACCTCGAGATACAAGTTTGATTCGTTCCGTAACCTTGAGGCATGAGAAACTATGAGACACTCGAGTCGCGGTAAACTGGTGGGTCGTGTGCAGCCGGCCGATCCATGCAATTACTCCTATCTCAAAAGTTGCTGGTATTTCAAAGCAAAAATTGCTCGCTCGACGGCTCATATCTCAAAAATCTCATATGTTAGGGCACTCGTATCTCGAGGTACCACTGAATATCGAAGAGAAATCGTAATTTTCCTAGGCCTCCCAAGCTGTGTGTGATCCACTGTTCCCACAGAATGTGACACATTCCATCCAGCCAGATGCTCCTGCCAGAAAACCAATAGTTATCTTGGATCTTTTTTCTCTCTCCACTCCTGCACCAAATCCATCAATACAACCTGTCATTTCTGCCTCCAACCTGTCCACTGCTCAGCATCTCTGTATCATGGCAACCGTTCTCTGCAAACCCACGCCGCACCGGGCTTCTTTTATTCCTGTGCACTCATCGCACACTACAATAACTCTTCGGGGGTGCTTTGGGGACAAGTAAATCCAACCGAGCCCCTGGAACAGCTTCCAGTTTGAGGGGAAAGCGGTTGGATTTATTTCTCCTGGCTGGAGAAATGCACACAGAGAAAAATGCGCAAGTTCATTAAAAACTGTATCTTACTGACTTACAGCTGGACCAGGGGGAGAATATGCAGGAACTGATGGGTTTAAATTTGTTTTAGGGAGACCGCTTTGAAAAACATTCACATGCAATGTATGTGAGCATTGTCTCACAAATACAGTTCAAGAACTTCAGCTTGCGAAGTCTCCTTAGAATTACGTTTATTGAGAAGATAAATGAACTAAACTTTTTTATGAAATGAAGCGAGCCTATTTGTGGCTATTAATTATTATAGCTTGTCCACATTAATATATATATATATATATGTATATATATATATATTTATAAAGAAAGCTATATATATTTATTTATAAAGAAAGCTATATATATATTTATAAAGAAAGATATATATGTATGTATGTGTGTGTGTATATATATATACACACACACACACACATACACACATACATATATATATGTATATGTATATATCTTTCTTTCTTTATGGTACTTGTTCACAGTAGTTCCTCCTAAGTGGGTAATGTTGTCAGGAAGTTGAATAGTTGAATGTACCAGAGATTTTTTTGCCTGTCATAAAACAAAAAACTACTCTTTGAAAGTTGAGTAAGTGTAAGCATAGATTTTGTTCCTAACTCTGATTCATGGTGCTGAATATAAAAAATATTGAAATTGCAAAGGTCTCATAGCCACAGAATGAGCTCCCAGCCTCTTGACTTACGTAGTGCTCAATTGCAGCAAGGGTTGTATTGAGCTCCAAGCCATCTACAGTATTCTGCCCCAGGATCCCTCCTCACGCTATGGATGTCCTCTGGTCGAATTTTCCCAATTTATTATGTCCTGCTCCCATCGATAACTCCCTGAAGACTCCTGAGTAACTCCTGCTGAAAACTCTCAAATTCAACTCTGACATCCGTACCTGTCTTCTGATGACCTAATGTGTTTGAGTCACTAACACCACTTCAAGCCTCACCTTCCCTCATGAGCGGACCAGCCTTGATTCCTGCAAGAGTTCAGTGAATGGTCCACCACCCATTCTGTCTTCTTAAATTCCGTCTTTGTCTACTTGACATCCACTCATCACTATATTTTATTCCCTGTATTTTTTTTTTTATTCTATAGCATTTGGATGCCTTCCGGACCCAGGGGGAGAGACTGCCTCTCCCAGGGCCAGCTAATTCCTTAAGATACCAGCCTGTCTCTGAGCATGCAATTCTTTTTATTTTTTAATACATTTTATTAATTTTTTACAGAGAGGAAGGGAGAGGGATAGTTAGAAACATTGATCAGCTGCCTCCTGCACACCTCCCACTGGGGATGTGCCCTCAACCAAGGTACATGCCCTTGACCGGAATTGAACCTGGGACCTTTCAGTCCCCAGGCCAACGCTCTATCCACGGAGCCAAATTGGTTTCGGCAGCATGCAGTTCTCATGCCACCCAACACTTCCCGAGTCCCCAGCTACCTCCCTATGGGACTCTAACACACCAAGTCACTCTTTCCTCTGTCCCAAGTCACCCCAGGGCCACCTACCGGGGCACTGGAAAGCATTCCTGGATCCTAAAGCTGCTGGAACTCTCCAAAGCAGCCAGTCCTACGTTGTTGACTCTGCCTGGCCTGGTCTTTCTGTGGAAACTCAAGGGAAGATGTAGCCTATGTTTTCTCCTTAGTTCTGCTCCCCTCCCCTGCCTCCCACCCAACAGTGAAGGACTACTACTTGGGCCAATGATGGTTTTACGGGTGCCTACACAGTGGCCATTATCCCTTAGAGATGGGTTTCCCCCCGCTTGCTGCAGATTTTGAGCTAGTTTCCTAAGCACTGGGATCAGCAGCCAGCCTCTCCTCCCTCCCGCACAGCCCCCTAAATTCTTCCTGCTCACTGCTCACTAGCCTGAGAAATCATGTTAGTTTGTCCTAGAAACCACCGGTATGAATAAGAAACAAAGTTGTCACCTCCAATCCTGTGTTAAATAAGAGATGTAGAAGGCACAGGGTATAAAACACCGTTCTTTAAAGGCGCTTATCAGTAGCCTCTCATTCTGAAGGCTATCACAGCCTACGTATCAAAGCCAACGCAATTATTCACAGTGAAATGTAACGTGAAGTTTTATTCTGAATAATGCATTTCCCAAACTGGTCCGTGCCCTGCTGGTGGCAGTCACTAAAGTCCTTGTGTGTGGCAGCTTGCTCTTTAAGCACAGGCTTTCAGAGGCAGTATCCTTTAAGGTTTCCTTATTTAGAATGCACAAGATGAAGGATGCTGCTGATAACTCTAATTCACCTATAAACATCAGAGTGCGCCTGTCTGCTCGAGAGACCAGTGGCTTGTCTGTAAGTTTTCTGTTTACTGAGATGGTCTCCGAGGACCCAGATGAGTTGAAGAATAGAGGATTTGAGGACATGGAGCCTCACTTACGTGTGCTAACTAACCTTGCAACATCACCTTCTAGAACCCATTAATTTAGAAACTTTAAGTGCCTAAATCGAGGGAGATGCAGTATTAGTCCTAGGTATAAAATCAACAAAGACAGTAAGTCCTTGGCATTTTTTTTTAATGTGCATGGTAATAGAATATTTCTAGAGCATTGCTTTTATTCTATTCAACTATAGTACTATTTTTAAAATGATGTATCATTTAGCTATGGAAATTGATGGGAGGTGATCAATTATGCAATAGCAGTGGAATTTAGAGTCGTTAAGCATGTTTTGCTTGTAAATAAACAGAATGGATAAGTTGTACTCCAGGAGAAAAGTTTCATATTATATCTGAAATATGATGGCATGGGAAGGTTACTTGCCAATCACACTACCCTTGACTTTTTAGAATTATGATACATTAACAAATAATGTATCTGCGATATGCACCTTTAATATCACCAATAACTGTAACACTTGTATTAAATTTTATTTCATTTGTAAACTCTTAGTCACAATGTTTTATTTGAAATACATAAGCAAATATTTTAATTATCCTTTACACATAATATTTATTTAATGCTTCATTTTATTTTGCCAAATATAATAAATTTTCTTTCACTTCTATTTAATCAAAACATTATGTAAAAATACTTTCTCATAACAATACTGACAAAGTAGAACAACTACTTGTGCACACACTTGTATATGTGTGTGTGAGAGAGAGAGAGAAAATTCACATTTCATTCCTTTGTTTAATGGCCAGGAAGAGTATAATGCAGTAAATTATCTCTAAAGATGCAGACAAGAGCATTGGACCCATCTTTTCTTACTAGATTCCCTCTTAGAAAGACACCTGTAACATTCCATGAAGCCAGAATTCTCTGCGGTGAGAAGATAACTGTGTTTGTGAATTAGGAACGCCTGTAGAACATTTTCTGGGATAATTTAAATTCCTTACCTCCATTGTGTCCAGCTTCCCCAGTTCACATTTGGGAACACTGACTCCCAGAGCCTCAGAATGGGGCCTTATATGGTCTGTAAGCTAAAAGGGTGGGTCCTGCCGAAACCGGTGTGGCTCAGTGGATAGTGCATCAGCCTGCGGACTGGAAAGTCCCAGGTTCAATTCTGGTCAAGGGCATGGACTTTGGTTGCGGGCATAACCTCAATAGGAAGTATATAGGAGGCAGCTGATCGATGTTTCTCTTTCATCAATGTTTTTAATTCTCTTATCTCTCTCCCTTCCTCTCTGTAAAAAAAAAAAAATCAATAAAATATATTTTTAAAAAATAAAAATAAATAAAAGGGTGGGCCCTGATCCAGGATGACTGGGGCCTTTACAGAGACACAAAGGGGAGATGGCCGTCCTGACCAGAGAGCTCAGTTGGTTAACGTGTCATTCTAAAATGCCAAAGTTGTGACTCGATTCCGGATTCCAGTCTAGGCACCTACAAGAAGCAGCCAGTGACTGCATGGATAAGTGGAACAACAGATCTATGCCGTTCTCCACCCCCACTCTCACCTTTCCCTCCTCTCTCTCTTTATCTCAAATCAATTTTAAAAAGAGAGAGAAGCCAAAATCGGTTTGGTTCAGTGGATAGAGCGTTGGCCTGCAGACTGAAGAGTCCCAGGTTCGATTCCGGTCAAGGGCATGTACCTTGGTTGCAGACACATCCCCAGTAGGGGGCGTGCAGGAGGCAGCTGATCGATGTCTCTCTCTCATTGATATTTCTAACTCTCTATCCCTCTCCCTTCCTCTCTGTAAAAACTCAATAAAATATATTTAAAAAAAATAAAAAGAGAGAGCAGGTGGACACGTACAAACTAAAAGGCCCGGGAAGATGCTGCCCTCAGCCCGTACAGAGCACCTTGCTTTCGGACCTGAGCCTCCAGGCACCGAGACCCCTGTCAGTTAAGCCCCAGCCCGTGGCCTTTGATAAGACCGCTTTCCCCAACAAATCCGTTAGCAAACAGAAACGGAAGTGCTGTGACTGCTTTTGGTGAGTGGGAACGCACCACGCCATCCTCCCACACCTTCCAGAGTTCTTGATCCAGATGCCAGCAGATAGAAAATACTTCCCTGTAGACTTTACAGCAGTGGTGTGTGTGTGTGTGTGTGTGTGTGTGTGTGTGTGTGTGTGTGTGTGTCTTTGAAGTATTTAACTTCAAAAATGTAAATCAAGGCCATGCTTTTTCAAAGTTAAATTTTGAGATAAACTGATGATGTTTCTTGAAGAAGCCATACACTGGCGCACTGGTGGAAACGTAGGCCTGCTTTTTCTCCATTCTCAACAGAATCTCCTCGGAGGCATACGGTGAGTGAGCCAGACCCCTGGGTTTCAGCTGCTTCCTTTCAGAGCTTATGGAGGGAGCAGGCCTCTCTCAGCGGCAGAAGTTACCAGAAAGCTGTTTCCATAACCTTTTCTCGGCATTAGGCATGGCGAGAGTGAATGAAGAAATCCAATTTTCGCCAGATATTAGAGTCCGATAGAATGAAACCCACGCTCTGCATTATTTAACGCTCAGGTCACATAATAAAAGGTGCGCTGATGACAGCGTGGTATGGAGGGTACAATGAGATACTTCACTTTTATCGATGCTTTGCTCAAGTCAGAACAAAACTCCATCCCACTTTGTCTTGTTTAATATACAATAAGCCTATTTCCCATTTGGTCCGACTTAGGAAATGCCAGGAGAAAATGAAAAAAAAAAAAAGGAAAAATGGAGTGGAGTATTTAATCATTTGAGGTGATTTATAGTTCAGTGTTTCATCTGCTGATATTTTCTCCAGTTGACCTTCTCGGGCTGACTGGGGGAGGGTAGATAGCGGAGTTTGAGCCTCTTCCCCTCCCCCAATTCACCTGCTTCTTATCCACGGCAAGTCACAAGTCTATCAGTTATTTTCCGAATTAAAGAGACAGTGACCCAGACTACATTGGGATCATGTCCCAAGTGTAGGTGTCAGAGAAACCAGTATTTCAGTGCTCCTTTCTGAAACTGTAAGGACACGCTTCAAATCATTTATATTTTACACACCAGATCAAAGTTATTGACGTTATTTATTACCGTACTTGCAGACTTTGAAAATTGTGCATTGATCCTCGACATATTACATGTAAATGATTCAAGAGCACAGGTGAAGTCACATGACAGACAAAACGTAACAAAATGCAGGCGCAGCTGTGTCCTTTGTGTACTTACAAATTCAACTACCAATATTTCTTCCATCAAATCACCCGAAATCTCCTCGCAATATATTGCAATACAAATGTGTTTCTCAAGGGCATTTTCTTTGAGACACCTAGTGCTCTCTGCAACAATTTTATTTTATTTCTGGGGCACAGCTGTCATTCAACTTTTTTCTTAACCTTCATCCCCGGAAACTCTCTATCATCTCTCCTGTTCTCTGGCCCGTGTCGTTCTCTCGGTGGACCCTACATTTTGGAGGAGGAGCTTCCAAAGAAGCTTCCTGAGAAAGGGCTCATGCAAGTCAAACAGGTGACTTAACGCATCCAGGACCCTCCAGTCCAGGGGTGGGCGAGGTTGGGCCCATTGGAAGGATCCACTCCAGCCCCCTCCTACCTCCCAGGGGTTGGTGGTGGTCTCTTCCACGGCAGCTGCATCCTCCCGCGGACATGGGCATTGCCTTCTCTGTGCCTCTGTCTCTCCTCTTCCGTCTGTCCCCAGAAAGACGCATTCTCACATTCCAGGGATCAGTGTGGGTACCGGGCTTTAGGAGAGACCCCCATTCAACCTCCGCAGTGGCATTCTGTTGAAAAGAATGTGTTTCCCCTCCCATGTAGTCTTTTCTAAAATAGAAAGCATCACATCGATTGCATTTTAAAAACAGGTTTAGCCCTACCTGGTTTGGCTCAGTGGATAGGGTATCAGCCTGCAGACTGAAGGGTCCCAGGTCCGATTCCAGTCAAGGGCACATGCCCAGGTTGTGGGCTCCATCCCCAGAAAGGGGTGTGCAGGAGGCAGCCGATCCATGATTCTCATCATCGATGTTTCTCTCTTTTCCTCTCTGAAATCAATAAAATATATTTTAATAAAGAGGTTTAGCATAAATGAAAGGAACTTCCTCTCTGAAATCAATAAAATATATTTTAATAAAGAGGTTTAGCATACATGAAAGGAACCCATCCTATAAAATTATATCTAACAAGTGCCAGTTTCCCTTGTAAAGGAGGCAAACCAAGCTCCAAAACGGGGTTACCTGTGTCCTAAGGCTTGACCAGGAAGAGGGGTGCCCCCCTCACGTGTTAGCACAGGTGATACTGACGTGGGTGCGTGCAGCGAACCGCAGGATGAGGTGTGGAAACTGGCCCTGACTGCAGCGACACAGTGCCTCACCGAGCACGACCACTGACACTTGACATGACACCCAGAGTGGGCGGGAAATGACTCCTCTGGAAGTGTGAAGAACGGGCTTGGTGACTGTTTGCTGACTCCATCATCTCATTTCTTCTCAGACCTTTAGAAAGCCATTGTTTCACCAGCCACCATGTAACTTCTTGCTGAAATACAGGGTGGGACATAGGTAGGTGTGTGGTTTTTCATTTGGTAAATAACACCAGAATTAATAAAAACAATACAACAATAAATCCTGTGTATAGGGAACTCACAGCTGTACACCTGCCTTTGCCCCACCTCCAATGAAAACATTTTCAGTAAAACATTGGAAAATGTTAGATTGTTGGGATTTAGGGAGGATGGTAAATAAATACCATATTCAGGTATTTATAACTCTGATTAACCTACAAGAAATACTGTTGGTTTTTATTTTAAACTTGGCTTCCAAAGATCTTTTACTTTATTTATTTTTTTTTGGGGGGGGAGAGTATACATTATAAATTATTCTTCTAATATTATGCAATTCATTGGATATTTTCTATGAGAATACAATGTGGGTTTTTTTTGTAAGTTAGACATAAAATTCAGCATGTATGTGGCAAATTTGAAATGATAATATGTCTTTATGGCAGCTAAGATTTGCTGATTCAAAAAGCAATTACAATTGTAATTAAATTTATGGCCACACTGTTCCGCAGCAAAATCCATTTTCTTCGAATACTGACACTTATATTGATGTCTGACTCTTGGCTTAATTA